>JAJEJO010052423.1:73282-130083 GCA_020662805.1 Glaucomys volans
CTGGAGCACCTTCCTACACATCCCACTTCAGGTCTTCCTTTCAGAGCATTACTTTGCAGGCACCTCCTCATGGACCATACCAAATATAATACCAGAGTTAAGCCTGGGCACCATCCTGCTCAATAAGCAACAATTTGGTCATAAGCACCTGCTTAATTTCTCCTACCTTTCCCTACCTGACCTATAAAATAATGAAAATACTGATAAAGCAATCAAATGAGATAATACCATACTTTCCAAACCATAGTCTGTATATCACTCACAATATGTGAGATGACTTAGATGACTTATGATCAATATATTTGTTTATCTTAAGTACTTTTGTCTTTTTTTAAAGAGAAGGCAAGTGGTTTCCTATTTACATAAAATTTTCTTGAAAAACACCTCTACATTTTTCGAGATATCAACTGCTTTAAATAAAAATGTTAAGTACACAATGTTATAGAAAGTACATGGATGTGACAAAAAAACAACTTGTGGAGCGATTGCCAAGTTGATGAACAAGAGTATCCATCAACCAAAGAACAGATTTTTTTTTAAATGTGGTAAATAGCACAATGGAATACTTTCCAGCCACAAAAAGAATAAAAATTTGTTATTTGCAACAACATAGTAGAACTGAAGATCATTATGCTACATGAAATAAGCCAGACACACAGAAAAGTACCACATGAGCTAACTCAAATGTGGAATGTAAGAGTTGATCTCCCAGAAGTTGAGAGCAGAGTCATGGTCATCAAGTCTGGGGATAATGGGGAGGGGGTTCACCAATGAGCACTAAGTTACAGCTAGATAGGAGTAAGGAGCTCTAGTGTGCTGCTGCCCCGTAGGGTGCACTGTATATATCTAAAACAATGATGCACTGTGTATATCTTTAAAAAAACCTAGAAGAAAGGATTTTTAATGTCTTAATGTTTAAACTGATTTAAACATTACATAATATATATAGAGAGAGAGAGAGAATCACCACACAGTCTTCCATCAACATGTATAATTTTTATGTTTATAACGTGTTTTTTTTTAACTTATGAAGGAATTTGATGTATTGGAAACACTGAGTGAACATATTGTTTTCATCAATATAATAAAAAAAAGTTAGCAAGGGCTAGAGATGTAGCTCAATGGCAGAAACTTTACCTAGCATGTACAAGGTCCTAGGTTCAGTCTCCAGCATCGCAGGAGGAAAACAAGGGAAAGTGCAGGTTGGCCTGGGGAAGCATCTCAGTGAAGAGCGCTTGCCTAGTGGGCATGAGACCCTGGGTTTTGTACCCAACATGGCAAAAAGAGAGAGAGAGAGAGAGAGAGAGAGAGAGAGAGAGAGAGAGAAATGAATCATGAATCAGCTTTTTATAGGTGATCTGGCCATTCCAGCACTAAAATAGGAAGGTTGGTGCATGTATGAATTTTCCATATGTCCAGTCACATTGAAAAAAACTTACCAGTTAATTGCTTCACTTCCCTTTCTTGTTTGCTAGCATATACAGTCCCAGAGCATGCAAATCACTGCTACCACAAGCTCCCTTACACTTCACAGACCACATCACAACACTGCCTTCCTATGACTTTCAGCCCCCAAACTTTTCTAATACTAACTCCCTCTCTTTACCATCATATGAGCTACCTCCTCCCAACACCTTTAACCACTCAGAACCATGTCAGCCTGGTCAGCATTCTGCTTGCACAAACTGGTCTCCCCTGCCACTGCTATTCTGCATGAGCCCAAGTCCTTGTTCTTCAAGATTCATTTCAAACCTCACTTGTGTCTGGAAATCTAGCTAATCATGTTGCTTTCTGAAGCTTTATTTACTTTTAAAGTCCCCAGCACTGAGTGCATAGAGGAGTTGATTTTGTCTAGGCTTGCACTGCAGGACAAAAGAAAATAAACAGAAAAGCACAATGATGAATAACGAGTGCTGTGATATTATGCCTTTTAACGGAGGCAGTAGTATAGAAAGGTCTTCAGAATGCAATCTTTGGAGCCAGACGGTCTGGTTTGAATTTCAGAACACAATTTGCCACTTGGAGAAGTCATTCAGCCTCTCTGAATCTCTGGGTCTCAACTGCAAGCTGGGGATAATAATAGTTGCTACTTTATAAGGTTATTGCAAGGATTAAAGGAGCTAGAATAGGGAAAGGCTTAAAACAATGCTTGAAATATCAGTTACTGTTATATGCAGAGAGTACAAATGGCAACATATCAGAAGCGACTAACAGTGAGTCCTAGCAAAAGGAAGCCTGGAGAAGATGGAGTCAGATCTCCTGGTTGCAGGACAGATAGGAGTTAGTCAAGTGCATGTGCATTTGTGAGGATGGACCAGGCAGCAGGTCAATCAATCACAAAGTCATACTGTGAAAGTGGGTATGGGATCATAAGTGCCTGGCATATTACAGAAGTACATCCAACAACCCTACTGCAAGAGTCCTGGGGTAGAAAGTAATAAAAACCAAGGCTGTACATTTGAGGCATGTGATAGGATGACTTTACATGCCACACACACTAAGAGGTTTGGGGGAATAAAGATATTTGAGTGTGCCAGATGCCATTTTATTTTGAGGATTAGACACTTGGTTACGAAGGGGAAAAAAAACATATAGCCTCTGCTATAGTTTGTAAGCATCCCCAATGGCCTGTGTATTCAAGGATTGACAGCCAATCTGTTGGGAGGTGGGCCATAGTGGAAGGAAGGAAGGTTATTGCAGGTGTGCCCTTGAAGAAAAGATTGCCACCCCCAATCCTTTCCTGTTTGTCTCTATTTCCCAGCCACCAAGAGTAAACAGGCTTTCTCAATCACTGTCTCTCACCAAATGTACTGTACCTTCAGAGGTCTACAGCAAGAGGTCCAAACGACCATGAACTGAAACTGACAACACTGTGATCCAAATTAAACCTTTCCTCTTCATACGTCGATCATCTCAGGTATCTGTTAAAGCTGATTAACACAGCCTCTGTGGTTGGCATGGCATAGCTGGGAAGATGTGCACACACCCGTGCACACTCCCACACACATACCCTCCCACACACACATATATATAAAATAACACGGTAAACTTTTAATTGAAGGATGTAACAAGGACCGTGAAAGCACAATGCCCAAGTGTTTTTTCCAGAAAAATGAGCAACATATTTAACAGATGAGTTAGTGTTCACCAAGAAACGGGCAAGAAATCATAAAGATTATGGTAAATACAGTTAATTACAAAGCACTATGTGCAGGCCCCTTTTAGTAATACTATATCATTAATCAGTTTCAATTATTCCCATTTTAGAGATGAGGATCCCAAGATGGTAAGCCAGTTTTCCTGACTCTACGTATAATTTTCTTGAGAATACAGCATTCTTTATGCAGTAGGTGTTCTTTATGCACTATTTTCAGCAGCCAGATTCGAGGAGGTACAATTTCTTGCCTGTATATGAGGTTTCAGTCCATGATAGTGAAACATGTCTTGACAATCAAGATCAGGTCCTCCTTCCACTGGTGTTGAAGATTGAACACCCAAGAAATGCCAAGGCAAGAGTAAAGAGTTTTATTCAAAGGATAGAACAAAGAGAGAGAGACTCCTCTGGAGAGGAGGGGATCCAAGGGAGTGGGGGTATCTTGCCCCTTTATAGATTTCAGATTTCCTTTCTTCTTATGCCCCCTCCTTCCATCCTGCCCATGTGGTGACCAAAAGAGCAGGAAGAGAGCTGTGCAGGGCGTGATTGCTTGTGTTGGAACATCTGATCTTTCCCCCTTCCCTGGAGGATGTTAGCAACCAGGTGATGGGGTGTGCTCTCTATCCACTTCCTTTTCTTTGATAGTTACCTGTCCTTTGCCCCAGTCTCAATATTCTCTCCAATGTTGATTTTTATTTTAAAAATCTTAAGTTCTATGCAAGGATTTGGAAGTTGCTGTGGTAGGAGGCTATGAGACACTCATGTGTCAATATCCAGGTATTTAAAAACTTCAGAAAACATCAACATGTTCATGCTTTTTGATAGCATAATGAAGAATTTGATCAATGATCAGTTAGCTTCTGGGATGGGTACTCAGGGTATTCTGAGTAAAGGAAGGAAATACAGATGCAGAACACAAAAGCACCTGCCTAGTAGGGGAGACTGAGGGTTGTGTGAAGAGGATGGGAAGACTGGACAGACTGAAGTCACTGAGGACCCACAGGGAACACAGGCATCAAGGCAAGCCCTCTGCAGTCATGCACTTGACAGCACTCACTTTTCCGATGACGTTTTAAACCCGTTGAGATACACTTACTGTCTTTTTGGTTCAAATCACTGTAACTAAACAGGTACTGAGCACCATCTCCCATTAAATCAATGCAGTCTAGCAGGCACAAGAGAATCTAGTTCTCTGCCCACCAGAAATGACCATTACACAGTGGCTCTTAATTCTTGGCTCAGCCAAGAAACTTAGCAGCAAAGATCAAAGTTGTTTTGGAAAAGCAAGGAAAGTACTGAAAACTAAGAAGCTGCCTAGTCATTAATCATGACTAAATGAAAACATTGCTTCTGTATCTAAAACGCAGACATTTTCTGTATAAACTAAAGGGGTTTTTTCCTTGTGCACAAAACTTTCATTTTAGTGATTACATCATGTTTCAAAACCAGTAAAATATTAAGGAAAAAGAGTGAAAAATAATTTAGAAAAAATGGATTTCTGTCAAAAAATAAGCATTAATAAAAGTAGAATTAAGGCTCATTTTTTAATTTCTGCCTCCATAATATACCAGTTCCTGCCAACTATCATAAAAGACTTCATGTTTTTATAATCTTTTTCATCAATTATTGGAAATATCTAATTCCCTATTATTAGACAACCCTAACTATACTTGGTAAGAAAAATTAAACTTTTAGGGCAATAAAGCAGAAAATTATATTTGTTTACAATGCAATTTTTGTTGTTGTTGATGTTATAGGGGGTTGGACCCAAGGGCATTTTACCACTGAGCTATAGTCCCAGTCCTTTTTTTTTTTTTTTTATTTTTAGACAGGATCACACTAAGTTGCTAAGGGTCTCATTAAGTTACTGAGACTGGCCTTGAACTCACAATCCTTCTGCTTCAGCCTCCTGAACTGCTGAGATTATAGATGAGCACCACCATGCCTAGCTTTAAATAGAATTTTTACCACTTGATAAACTACATGTTTATGGTTTGACCTCCTAAATAATTCATATTCAGGTTAGTGCAATCTGATTCAATGCTTGACTTTTGATGAGTTTTAGCAAATTTGAGGTCATTTTTAGTGACTCTGAAAAAAATTATTTGCTTTAAAGTAATAATTAAAACACCAACATCAATCATCTGACATTTTCTCAGTGAGGGCCCACAATGCTAAAGTCAGAAGTGGGAGCTTCCCCCCTGTGCTGTAAGCAGCACATTTCACATTGCACAGCTTCCTGCCTCTGCAGTTGGGCTGCCAGCCCTTGGCAGCTAAAATGTTTTAATTTCAACACTATTGTGGTAGCCTGGCACCCATAAGACTCTCCATTGAACATTTTTTTAATTAATAAATAAAAATTGATGAATTAGCTACCCCAGAGAATGTTAAATTACATTAAGATTCACATGATTGTGCAGGTTAGTTTGATAGAAAAGACTAAGTAACCATCCAAGAGATGAAGTTCCACCAGAGGTTAGATTTTCCAAGGGAAGTGTGCCTGGATGGCACTTATCAGGGATGAGGAAAGACAGGACAAAATGCTGGTTTAGATTAGCTTCAGAAATCAGATGGAACTAGAACCAACCTAGATGCCCTTCAATAGATAAATGGATAAAGAAACTGTGGTATATGTACACAGTGAAATATTACTCAGCCTTAAAGAAGAATGAAATTATGGCATTTGCAGGTAAATTGATGCAGTTGGAGAATATCATGCTAAGTGAAGTAAGCCAATCCCCAAAAACCAAAAGCCAATGTTTTCTCTGAGAACTGGATGCTAATCCATAATGGGGGTGGGGAGCAAGGGAAGAATGAAGGAATTTTGGCTTGGGCAGAGGAAAGGGTGGGGAAGGAAGGGGGCATGGGGGTGTGAAAGATGGTGGAATGAGATGGACATTATTACCCTATGTACGCGTATGATTACATGAATGGTGTGACTCTGCATTGTGTACAACCTGAGGAATGGAAAGTTGTGCTCCATTTGTGTACAATAAGTCCAAATGCACTCTGCTGTCATGTATAATTAATTAGAACAAATTAGAAAGAAAGAATTCAGATGGAGCTCGGTTTGTCACATGACTACTATTTTCCAGCTGTGCAGTTGGTTAAGTGACTGTCAAAGGACAATGAGGCCATCACATGGTATCTGAAACAGAAAGACAACACTCAATTTGTTTACTTCAACAAGAGTGATGGCCCCCCAGGCAGAGCTCCCCCAGGGGGTCCATGGAGAGCATGCAGTTCAAGGACACTGGCAGAGGGGCAGGTTCTTCTATCTGTAGAAGCCTGATTACTGGGCCTTGAGACCACCATCCATCAGTTGAAACTCAGAGATGTGTTTACTGGAGTGAGTACTGATGGACCAGCTTTCAGAAATGAAGAGCCAACCCTGATTAGTTGGTTTGTAGAAGTGTGTTCACTGCTGCAAATGTTGCTCAAGTGATTCGGTTTAAAGCCAGTTCTGCTGATAACTTGTCAGAACCATTAGTCTTCCCTTACATTTACAGAAAGTTATTTAACCTTTCTAAATTTGGGTTTCTTTGTCTATAAACCTCATGGGATTTTCAGAAGGATTTTGAAAGATAATGTTCATAAAGAACTTGGCCTGTGCCATAGTAAGCATTTAATAAAAGTCATGTGTATATACATAAGACACACACAAAGCATTTCTCTATAAGGTTGGATAGAGTTCCGATGAATTATGACCTGAACGCTTTTGTCAGAACTTTGTGAAATATGATCATTCACAGCCTCTCTTTTCTAAATTGAGTTTAAACAGACTTGTATTATCTAGGGTTTTGCTCTCTTTTGTTCTTTCTTAGCTCACCTTGGATTCTACTAGCATGTGACAAATAAAATGAAAGTGCTAGAGTGCACTGAGAGAAGTTGGGAGGTGTGGAGGCTGGATTATTGTCTCCTCCAGTTCTTCCTCCCATCTTGGAGTGGAGTTGGGCATTCACTCACTTTGCCATCTGATCTGTAGTTTCTTCCACCAGGTAAACAGAGTGTTTTATAAAGAAACAAATGGACTGATGGATTACTCCATTGAAGAGGTCAGGGCCCTCATGATCCAGTCACTGCCTTAAGGCCCACCACTGAGCCTTGCTGCATTGGGAACTGTGCCTTACACACAAGACGTTGGGGGACATTTCAGATCCAAAGCATAATATAGGAAAATCCTCTTACAAAGTTCTTTATCTCACTGTGGACTCGATTTAATGCAGGATTAAATTCCATTCCTCATGTACATATAATGGGAACAGAGGAGTGACTATAAAAGCAGGGAGAATATCTAATGTACTACTATAAAATATGGCCAAATAAAAATTAGATTGGAGGTTACTAAAAATTATGAAAGTTAAGACTTGTCTGTCAAGAGCAAGTATAATTTTCTGGCAGAAACAATGAACACGGTCTAATACCATATTACATTATAACATGTTTTCCTAGATACAGATACCAAGACTTTCGAGAATAAATTGTGGTACACTTTGAGGGTACATCAGTTCTATCAGAGAGGAAGAACTTTGATTGAAAGTAGCAAATCTGACATTATTTAACCTAAACCAAAAACAATCTATTATGGAATGTGATCCGTCTTACAGAATCAGAAGGTGCAAGTTAAAGCAGTCCTGAGTACTTTACATGGACTAATAGAGACTGTCATCAGAGTCAAATAAGCAACAATATTTGTCCCTGTATCTCATTCTAAAAGTCTTCAAATTCCAAGCTAGTGAGTTTCATTACCTCAGATCATGTGTTGTCACTTACACTACCAAGTTTGCAAATAATGAAGGAGGGAGAAGTTATCTTGTAAGAAATTTTAAATTGACAAAAACATGAGAACGGTTGTTAATGGCAAAAAACAACACACGATGGACAACTTTTGTTTTGGTTATTCTATTAATTTGTATCCCTGGCTCAGTACTTGACCCATAGAAAGCACTTGATAACTATCCATTTATTAAATGAATATTGTGTTAATGTACATTGAGTGAATGATCTCAGGTTCATTGGCAGTCTGCTCTTTTTAATTTTCTGTAAAAAAAAAAAATGGTGGTGTCAATATCTTTCCTCTCTTCCTCCCCTTGGTCTCAAAATAAATTGGGATAATATGATAGAAAGCATTTAAAAAATGTAATGCTTTACATAAATATAAGATAGTTGATTTTTTTTTTTTTTTGTCAACAGTGACTTGAATTTGTTGGGCATTTCTAATAGACCGCCCATCCTGCTAAGTACCTTACATGAATAATTTCAGTCTATTTGAACCTGCAAATTAGATGTTGCTATACACCTTCCCCTGTTTCCATTTTATAAATGGAGAAATGAAGGCTAGGTGTATGATTTGTCTAAGGTGTCATAGTAAATTCAAGTCTTCCTAGGGACTTGAATCCAGAATACATGATTCTTCTTTTGTTGCTGTTCTTTTTAGATATACATGACTGTAGAGTATTTTTTGTCATAAATATATCACTTTATTCAACAGCCACTGAGTTTTCTAATCCAGAACTATCTTGAAGATTTCAGAATCTTCACTTTCAGCATAAATTATCTTTTAAATATTAGTGTAAAATATTGGGAAAGTGGCTGATCACATCATTAGATCCTTGTAGTTGAGGTTATGACTAATTTAATTATCATAGCATGAAATCAAATACTTTGCCTTTTAGAAAATGCTACCTTTGATTAAACTAATATTAAAAGCCTGCCTGAAACTGCCAAATAGCTTTAGCTATCTAGGTCAAACCAATTTCCATTAAGAGTCCTATTTATCTTTCCTTTCACAAAAAGTTTATAAGTTCAAATCCCAACAGTTTGACATTAAGAGCCAAAACAAAGGTATCTCTTTGAAACCAATATATAAACTCAAAAGTTTAAATTATGTATTCCAGATCATATCTAAAATAGTTAATCTCTGCTTCTCAAAAGATTAGAATGTAATAAAATTAAACTGTCTATATTTGGAAATTCTGAACTTTTATAAGAAAGGTTAATGGATTTCCCTCAGCTCATCACTATTTAAATTAATTCATATACATTTCATTTTTTTTCTTCCCTTGCTCTGTGCAGTGTTCATGGCAGTAACAAATTTGAAAAAAATTATACTTTCTTCTCACTTAGGCATTTTTTATTATATTGTCAGCTTATTTACATAGTCAAAGGAAAAGCAAATTGAGGAAGTTTAGGGCCCTGACTTCTTTCCCCATTCAAACTGCTGTTTCAAAAGGAAGATTTTGAAGCCTGAATTATTTAGATGTACTCTACATTATCTGAATTTATTGCATAATAATTCAAACTTCTATTTTGTCTCAGCAAAATGGCTTTGAGAGATAAATAAGTATGGCTTTCAAAGTTGCAGAATTACTTTGACCTAGTAATTATTTATCGCCCAGAATGCTTCCAGCCAGCTACAGTTAACCAGAAACACCAGTACAATCTTTTTAAATGATAAGAACCTTTGAAATTCTTTTAGCAAGAGGCTCAAAGGCAGCCAGGCACTGATATCAACTGATGAATCAATATGGAAAAAGTGGTATATAACACAATGGAATACTTTTTAGCCATAAAAAGAATGAAATTTGGTCATTTGCAGCAACATGGATTGAACTGGGTGTCATTACATTAAGTGAAATAAGCCACCCAGAAAGAAAAATACCATATGATCTCACTCATGTGGGAATATGAAAACATTGATCTCACAGAAATTTGAGAGTGGAATGGTAGTTACCAGAAACCTGCCCTCTTTCCCTAGCAAGAGGAAGTGAGGGATAAGGAAATGTTGATCAATGAGTCCTAAGTTATATTTAGATATGATTAAGAAGGTCTGGTATGCTCTTGCCCAGAAGGATAACCATAGATAATGATAATGAACTTTTTATTTCTAAAAGCTAGACAAAAGAATTTTGAATATTTTTACCATACAGAAATGATAAGTATTTGAGGAGACAAAAGTGTTTACCATGATTAAACATTATTCGATATATCCATATAACGATATTCACATGGTATCCAATAGTAAGCATAATTTTTATGTTTTTATGTGTTGGTTAAAAAATAAACTTAAACAAGCTTTTTTAAAAATCTAAAGATGCAAAATCCATTGTAAGTGACTGACTTAAAATTAAGGCTCTATTCATGTTGGAAATTATTCATGATAAAACTCCTAGACAAGGAAAAAAGTCATTCTCATACTCTTTAGGCTTTTTTTCAGTTAATGACTTTCTACACTATTGTTTTGAGTATTGCATTGTTTAGATTTTTCTTGGTAAGTCAACTCAAATATTTTCCTTAGAATATGTTATGAATATTATGTGAAATTTAAGGATTTGAAAACAACAACTAAGAGGATATTTTAGCAAGATAGATTAAGCCCCAAGAACCAGCTCTTACAAAAAAAATACATAAATATTATGAAGGAAGAATTATTATTGGATAGATGATTGACAGCATCTGCCATACGTTTTTAGTCATTTGTTATACCATATTAAATGTTTCACACTCTTTTAGATAATGCATTTTCATTCTTAAACCTATCTGGAAAGGTTGAGGGGAAAACTATTCCTATCTTACAAAATAGGTAAGTGATTAGACCAAGGCCATAAAACTAGTAATATGATCTTGGATCTATGCCTCATTTTTTTAAAATAACCACAATGTTAAGTAGCTTCCAAGTAACAGGAAATTATATTGATTAATTTCCCTTTTAAAATATCCAAGCATGTATGTGTTATTTTTTCAATGGCAGAAAAATATGAATCTCCCTGACATTTTTTTATCCTTCTGACATGAATTCCTCTTTGGTAAGCATAGAAGGTACTTTAGACTAGTATGAATTTGTGTAGCAGCCTCACCCAAAGAAAAAGTCTTCCTACTTTAATGTGGCGAAAATAATTGGAAGCTATTTCAAAGCAAGATGAAGTACATATGTCACAGCTTACCAAATCCCATCTTATATAAAGGAAATAACACCGAATTTTCCTGATGCAGAACTATACAGAATGTCACTGTCCTTAAGCTCACTTACTGCAATAAAAGTCAGAGAAGGGATATTGTAGATGGCCAGTCCAAATTCTGCCTCTCAGCTGGGAGAATGATGAGACTCTGTAAAACATCTGTAGGGAAAGGTTGTCTGTAAGCAGCACTGGTACCTTTCCAAATTGATTTGAAATGCTATGTGTGAGAGGCTGCTCCAAAGCTGACCTTTTCTGGTTGTGCCCACAAAAGGGCCTTCTCTTTACCCTTCCTTGAGCAAGGCAGAAGCACTGCGGTGAGGGCACCATCCTTTGAAGTCAAGACCAAACTTAACCCTTTGGTGGCTTCTGCTGCCTCCTCTTTGTTTTAGGGGATTTTGTTTATTTTTCATTGGTTCTTTTTAGTTATACATGACAGTAGAATCAATTTTGACATGATTATGAAAGCAAGGAATATATCTTGTTCTAATTCAGTCCCCAGTATCTTTTCTTTCCCTCCCCTCCCCCGACCCCTACTTCCGTCCTTTTTTTATTACATAATAAGCTCCTAGTTTTACATTCTTATTACCATTATTTTTAGAATGCATCAGGTCAGTCTCTGAAAAAGTAAATCAGTTGCTCGTTATTCTTTAAATTAGCATTGACCTTTAAAGTTTTCAAAAGTATGTCACTTCTACTGATCTATCCCATAGAAATCCATGCACATGTATACTAAGACACATATTTTGGGAAGTTTATTACTATATTGTTGAAGTCATTTATCAGGGATAAAATAAATGACCATCCATGAAGCATAGTTAAATAAATCATTATATGTACATAAAATAGAACATTAGGCAGTTGATTTAAAATGTACATAAACTACACATAAAATTTTTATGGACAGATGTCATGAATTATTTTATTTAGAAATCAAGGTGTGAAACAATATTTACCTCCTATTCTACTTTTGTTTTAGAAAACACCTGTAATATAGGCATAAAAATCTCTGAAAGGAAACCCAGCAAGCTGTTAATAGTCACAGTTGAGAATAGTATTTTTAAATAAATTGTCTTTTAGTTTTATACAATTCTCTGTAGTTGGCTAAGTATTATTTTCTATTGTTAAGTAAGCAAAAAAGGAAAAATTAAAATTTTAGAATATTTAACACAGTATCCCATTGGTTTTCCAACAGGGTAATTTGATAAATGATAGTGCATGGAAGTAGAATGTGTAGTGCTGAACAAGCTGCCCAGGTTTGGATACCCACTCTGCTCCTTAGCTAACTACACATGCTTGAGGAAGATACTTCATTTCTTTGTGCCTCAATTTTCTCATCTATAAAGTAAAAACAATCATAGCATCAATTCATACAGTTGGAAAAAATAAAGAAAATATGTAAAAAAATTCTAAATTACAATAGTGCTTGAACTAATTCCCAGGTCTTTGTTCCCCTTTGAGTTGAGTTTCATACAGGCCAAGATAGGGGTTCAATTTCATTCTACAACAGATTTATTTCCAGTTTTCCAAGCATCATTTGTTGAAGAGGCTATCTTTTCTCCAGTGTTTGTTTATGGCACCCTTGTCTAGTATGAAATAACTGTATTTATGTGAATTTATCTCTGTGTCTTCTATTCCATTGGTCTTCATGCCTGCTTTTAGTGCCAGTTCCATGCTGTTTTTGTTACTATAGCTCTGCAATATAATTTAAGGTTTGGTATTGTGATGCCTCCTGCTTCACTTTTCTTCCTAAGAGTTGCTTTTGTTATTCTGGGTCTCTTCTTTTTCCAAATGAATTTCATAACTGCGTTTCCAGTTCTATGAAGAAGATCATTGGAATTTTGATGGGGATCGTGTTAAATCTGTGTAGCACTTTTGGTGGTATAACCATTTTGACAATATTAATTCTGCCTTTCCAAGAACATGGAAGGTCTGTCTTTCCTTCTTCTAAGTTCTTCTTCAATTTCTTTCTTTAGTGTTCTATAGTTTTCATTGTAGAGTTCCCTCACCTCTTCTGTAAGATTGATTGCCAAGGGTTTTTTGGTTTTTGTTGGTGGTGGTGGTGTGTGTGTGTGAGAGAGAGACTATTGTGAATTGGATAGTTTTCTTAACTTCTTTTTCAGCAGATTCATCATTGGAGTATAGGGACTCGATTTATGAGTGTTGATCTTGAATCCTGCTACTTTGCTGACTTCACTTATGAGTTCTAGAAGTCTTCTGGTGGAGTTTTTGGATCTCCTAATATAGGATCATGTCATCAGTAAACAGAAATAATTTGTTCTTCTACTCCTATTGCTTTAATTTTCTTCTCTTACCTAATTGCTCTGGCTAGGGTTTCAAGGACTATGTTGAATAGGAGTGGTGAGAGTGGGCATCCTTGTCTTGTTGCTGTTTTAGAGAAAATGCTTTCAGTTTTTCTCCATTCAATGTAATGTTTGCCTTGGGTTTGTCATATATCATTTACAATGTTGAGGTAAGTTCCTCTATCCCTAGTTTTTTGTGTTTTAAACACAAATGGGTGCTGTACTTTGTCAAATACTTTTTCTGCATCTATTGAGCTAATCATGCAATTCTTCTCCACAAGTCTCTTTATGTGTTGAATTACATTTATTGATTTTTGTATGTTGAACTAATTTCCATGGTCCCTACACATCACTTTTCCTCCCATTCAAAATATATCTACTAGATACTTCTTGGTCCCCACCCAGGCCTGAGAGGTTGTGCTACATTTCTCCCAGACTAGAAACAGGAGTTTTTTAGTGACTGGCCCTTTTATCTCCGCTTCTTAGCCTGAAGAATAGAGCAGAGTGAGATTTTTTTAAGGTTCTTTCAGCAAAACTCAACCATTTTTGCTGCACTATCTACAAAATATTGGAATTTCCATATAATAATAGGGATCTGGTTTGAAATGCCACGGGGGGGGGGGGGGGAAGCTTTTGAATATCACCAGAATCCTGATAGAAGGATTCAAAATTAAGAGGAAGAAAGAAGAAACTATTAATGTAGGACTGAAAGATACTCTTTCTATAATTATTTGATTTCTTCAATGACTTGGCCTAGGCATTCTTGTAATTTGCAGTGCTTTTCTCTGTTCTGTCAAGAGAATATCATTTCAGATGCACTAGGATTGCCACTGCACCTAGAGTAATATTTTCCTGTATGAATTTATCATTTCAATGTTTTTATGTTTTATTTAAATAGCCACATTCTTCTATCTTCAGTCTTTTCTATTTTAGTTTATTTTAAGCTTATTCTCTATTTTAGGAGGTGTTTCACAAACCTTTGGTTTAAAGCATTTAAACTTTTATTGGGTTATAATGAACTGCCTGTTTCCCTTTAGAATAGGAACACTAGGCTCTTGGGAATCTCAATACAGCATACACCACTCTTGAGAGCCATGACACCAGTTTGGGGGCACAATCTGCAGACCTACTGCTTTCTTCAGAGTGTACTCAAAGCAGGTTGATTTTATTACTTGCTTTGTGATCTTATTTAAAAGATAAATATTCTTGTTCACTACAAACACCCTAAATCAATATTTAATTAAAAATACAATCCTAAATGCATTTCAGTGTTCCTTCCCAAAAATTCTGGGAAGAGAGAAGACAGATATGAAGCCAATAATGTTTTAGCACAGCAAACTACTCAGATTCTTCCTCAATCAAAAATCTGCTTCAAACTATACCGTCGCCAGACAAATAATATTACAGTGAGACATGGATCAGTGCAGACCCACACTATTTCCATAAACCAGCATTTTATTTACAAATTATATATAGTTTATATATAGAACATGAGCTCTGAATTTAGAACCAAATATGAGTTTGTCTCTGTCATTTACTGGATACCCATACAAATGGCTCATGCAGTGATTAGGAAGGATAAATAAACCAGTCTCTATAAAACTAGCCAAGGCCACATCTGACCCTCTCCTGGTGCTTGACAAAAATTAAGCATGATTCATTTGTTCCTTAACATATTACACTTTCAACAAATATCAGAATCTGGAGTGAAGAAAAGCAAAAAATATGTCTATTTTGATAAGCTTGAAGATTAGTAATAGAGACAATAATTAAGATTCATAAATGTAACACATGATGTTTGTGCAATGTTAGGGAGAAAAATAAAACAGAAGGAAAATTGAAAGCTCATAGCAGAGATAGTGGGTGTAATTTTAAATTGGGTGATAGGGAAGTTTTCATTCTGAAGATATTGGTTACATAAAATCATTACAACTCTCAATTTCCTGTGCCTTACGAGGTTCTTTTATGAAATAAAAACTTTAGAATATAAGCCATATGAGATCAAGAACTATTCATTAGATTTTTATCTTATCTTTAGTAGTAGTGCTTAACTATTGGTGCCTAATAAATACTTAGTGAATGTTGATGAACAAACATTAGCATTGTGGAAGGTATTATCTGGAGTTTATTAAAAGTGTCTTTATTCCAAGAAAACATACCAACATGGGGCTGGGGATATAGCTCAGTTGGTAGAGTGCTTGCCTTGCAAGCACAAGGCCCTAGGTTCAATCCCCAGCACTGCAAAAAAAATAAATAAATAAAAATAACAACACTTCAAACAAAGAAGTGTAGAGAACTAATGACAGTATACAATCAGGATTAAGTTGTGAGGAGTAGCAAATGTTTGACTAGAAAAATGTTTGATAGAAAGACTTTGTGGTAGCTGCTCCCCTGCCTTTCCCCACTACTGGCTTCTCCCTTAGAGAATCTACTTCACTGCTTGCTCCTGCAAGATGGGAGCAGATGAACAAGTCCCCAGCTGCCAGGTAACAGTGAGTGGAAAGGGGCTGGGCCACTGGCAGGGGTGGTCCAGTCTTGGCTGATCAGCAATATTTTGTGGTCTCACTTGAAGAAAAACCAAGCCAATTAGATCCTCTCTTTGAGGAAATTGTACCCAAAGGACGTGGAGGGAAGACACCTGTCATTAGAGGTTGCAGTTACATGTGGGTGCTTGGCTAAAACTTCCTCTGGAGTTTGGACTGCAACTGCCATTGAGAACCACATGTCACAAGGAAATGGAGAATCACAGAAGGCTGACGTGGGAGCCTACCAGAGTAACTGAATGGAAAGGAAAGGCAAAGCCATGGATTAGAGAGGCAAGGTGGGAAAGTAGCAGGCCCTAGAGCTATCCCAGCTCTCACTGACTCTGCAGCCTGATTGTTCAGTCTCTGTTGGATTCTACTGGACATCCTTGTGTCTTTCTGATAACCTTTATTTTTTTTTTGCATAAATTAATTTGAGCAAGTTTCTTTTTCTTCTAACCAAGAAAGCACATATTCCTGGAAATCAACTGTTTGCGAGGCACCTCAAATACATCATCTTATTTAATCATTAGCCCAAACTTATTACCAATTTCCTTTTCAAGGGAAACAATGAAGGCTCATAAACGTTAACCAATTCTCCCAAACTTGAATGACAATCAAATGGAAGATTTGAAATTTGAATCCAAGTCTCTTCAAGTTCAAAGCTAATGACTTTGATCCTATTCTGGTAGGACAAAAAATGCTGAGGGAGTATTTCATAATTGTGAAAAACAGACTCCTTTTGATGAAAGTATACAGAATTCATTTGGGGAGGAAGCACTCAAATCTTAAAAGATGAATAGAACTGAGAAGCAAGTAAAATTTATCTGGAGTTTTGAGGGAATGTTATTCCGGGTAGATGTACAACATGGCCACAGTCATGACGATGACCATGAAGCATCAGGCAAGCCCCGGGAAACAATATGCTTTCCACAAGTGAGGAATGCTTGATTTTGTAGGATGATATGAAATCAAGTTAAGTAGTTTTCTCAGGTGAAACCTGAAGTCTTGCCCATACATAGCACTGTTAAATGATTACTAAATATTTTTAAGCCTTTGTACAATGTGCATGCAAGTGGCCTTATTTCTGCAATTTAGAAGTGGGATTCTAAATAAAGATAGTATCTTTGAAGAAAACAAAGCCTCCCCACAGTGGTTTCACGTCTCTTCACTCCTCCCTCCAGCCAAAACCTCCCAAAATAGAAATCCTCCCATTCCTTCCTGACTCCAGGAAAACCATGACATTTCCAACTTTGGAACTCCTGATAATATCACCATAAAATTAAATCCCTTCATTCACCCTGTGGTCACAAGATAGATTCTTTTATAACAATCGAGGACAGGTAAGGTAGTTTATCGATATACCCAAGTTACATTTTTAAATTCATTTGTTATAAAGATGAGTTAAAATATAATAAAAGAGGAATGATTCTAAAAGTCATTTTGAAGAAACTCAATACACAGTAATAAAATCCCCTCAGGGGAAAAGACTTGGTACATTATTCTCTAAAAACTCCATTGCTTTCCCAATTGTTTCTACTCCCTCACCACTGGCACATCATTAACCCACTGCATCCTGGATTACCTACTCTCTTTGAGTGTAACCATGTGTATTAGTAATGTGAAATACAATGCTTATTTGCTACCATAGCAGAATACCACGTAGTGTGGCTTAAGGAATAGCAATGTATTTTCTCATGGCTCTGGAGGCTGGAAATCAAAGATCAAGGTGTTGGCAGATTTAGCTTCTTTGGAAGCCTCCCTCCTTGGCCTCCCATGGCTTCCTCACATGGACTTTCCTCTGTGCACGCCCATCCCTGGTGTCTCTTTTTGTGTATCCAATTTTCGTCTTCTTACAAGAACACTAGTTAAATTGGATTAGGACTCCCCTGAAGGCTTCATTTAGCTTAATAACCAACCTCTTTAAAGAGGACCCTGTCTCCAAATACAGTCACTCTGACATAGTGGGTGTTATATATTCAATATATGAATTTGGGGGTTGGGATGGGGCAAAATTGAGCCCATAACACAATGACTTCCTAATCACTAAATCCAAAAGTCTTTCTCTGTCTTCACCATCCTTAAATTCTTTGTCCACATTCATTAAAGTGAGAGCCGCTAGAGGGTTTCAGTGAAGGTGCCCACATCCCCCTGGCAATTTTCCTCCTTTAGCTTGAGAGAGTACCAGAGCATCTCTCAATCTTGGGCCATTCCCATGCTTTTTATTTTCATAAATGGAGCCAAGCCCATGCCAGCTTTGCTTTCATTCTCACTTGGACATTAATCCTTTGGGATGCTTTACAAAAACACCCTTCACACTTTACAAATGCCCTGTATTTCCCTTATCATAGCAATAATAAAATGAGAAAAATAATAAAAAGAGAAAAAAGGGCTAACACTTATTAAGTGATTTCTGTAGCTGGCACTGTTCAAGGTGCCTTGCAATATTACCTCTCTACAATAATCTGGTACAATAGACATCCTTATTATCCCCGTGTTGCATATAAATAATATTGAGGCATAGAAAGGCAAGGGCACTTTGTTCTAGTCATGAACAGGGTACATTTCACACTCCATTACAATTGTGATTGTAATCGTACTTTCTTTCCTATTGAGCTAAAACCTTTGAGAATGCAGCAAAGATCTGTCATTTGTTGTGATACAGATGTTCCTAATGCCTAACTTCTATTCTAATTGGTAGCTGCCTGAAAAGCACTTTTTCCACTCAGTAGATTTTAGTTGGATTGAAACTTGTTCTCCTCTCTGTTTGGCAGTTTTTGCTCTAAATGCTTTATTGAGTCCTTTTCCTCTTTGTGTCCTATGAATGTAGATGTTTCCCCCAGTAGTAGTTATTTCCTTCTTTCTCTGTGTATACGTTTTCTGTGTCTACTCTTTCTAAAGGACTTCATCTACTGGCAGCATCAACTCTCCTATCTACTCAGATGATGTCATCCCCAATGTGCATCTATAGTTCCGAGCAGTCCCCTAAAGGCAGCTGTCTCTCCACTCTTCTACGAGCTAACTCTGGTGGGATGTCCTGTTGCGATTACACCACAGTTTCAGGGTTTTACCTGAAAGCATCATACTCTCCTAAGCAACTTCTCTCATTTACTTCCCTTTTTATCCTAATGGCTACAATAGTCTCTCAGTCATCCAGCTAGGTATCTGACAATTAATCTTGATTTTTCCCAGTGGCCTCCCCCTCCAGCCAATCAACTGCTAAGTTGTGTGGGTGTCTCCTGGTCAACACTTCCCCTCTATCCCATTTTACTTTGTTGGTTCAGGATTTGCACAGTGGTTTTCTACCTGGACTTTCATCCTCCAGTTCACCCTTGAATAATATTGCCAGATCAATCTTTCTAAAATGTCACTTTGGTTATAACACAACTTAACTCAATGCCTTTAGTGATCCCCCATGCTCACAAAATAAATTATGAATGACTCTTAAACCTGATTTCCAAAGCCATCCCCATCAAATTTCCCTTTCCTCTGTTCCTGCTCACTTGAAACTTCTGCATTCCCTACACTTCCAGCCCTCTAAACCACACTTTGCTTCATCGTCTGCTTCTCTCACAACCTAGAAAAACCTCTACTCCTCATCTCCACCAGAAAAATTCCATCAAACCACCAAATCTCAAATACTACTAGCTCCTTAGTGCTACCAGATGAATGTGCTTTCTCCCTCTTTTCAAATTTTAAACTGGAGGACCAACAGGTTTCTGTCATGGCAAAAGATACTAAACGTTGCTTTGTACTGACTTAGCTTTCTTCATTTATGATTTTATCCTCCTACCTTGTATAGGCTTCTTAAGGGGACAAGTTTTGCTTTTCTATAAGTCTGAGCACAATGCCTTGTAAGTGGGAGATACTAAAAAATATATATGTTAAATTTTCATAGAGATAGCATAAGAGGTAAGAACCATCATCTTTCCAAAGAGGCTTATGTACATCCTTCTAACACTAATACTTATCAAAAGAATCATAAGCAACTAACCTATGATTCTTCTGAATTCTCTCCTTCAGTACTTCTTCAGTAAAGTTTATTGTACTTTATGTATATGATGGGGCAAGGAGAAGGGAATGGCACTTTTTGAAAATCAA
Organism: Glaucomys volans; assembly: GCA_020662805.1. Classification (NCBI taxonomy): domain Eukaryota; kingdom Metazoa; phylum Chordata; class Mammalia; order Rodentia; family Sciuridae; genus Glaucomys; species Glaucomys volans. Next base: position 93,318 of record JAJEJO010052423.1, read on the forward strand.
GTATGTTTTTAAGATATTCTCTCACATAGGAAGAGTTTGTATTTTAACTTCCTCCATGGAATTCAGAATTAAACATCCAAAGTAGAATACCTCTCAACCAGAAGGTATATCATTTTGCATAAAAATCCAAGGATTGGTGTCAGATCTGGAGCACTCCAATGTTTTAATTTGGTTCTATTTCTGCAAGATCACCAATAATCTCTCTAAGATCAAAGTGACTTTATAGATAGCATAATGAGATTTAGTATTTTTCTACCTTGTAATGATGAAATGATTGAAGCCAACCTTCAACTAACTCTTCATAAGAAAAGAGAAAAATAACATTAAATAGAAATATTCCACCTGAAAAACTCCTTTGGATAGCACTATGAAACACTGGCCTATAGCAACTTTCTGACTCCCCACAATTTATAGTTAGTCATAACCCTCCCACTTTGGGCCAGAATCCTTAATGGTTATACAAAAGGTCAATAGCCTTCTTAATTTTTCAGTATAATTTTACGAGTAGAAATGGTTGAGATATAGACCTCTTAGAGAATATGGGATAAGGGAAGATAGGAGAAGAACATGCTCCTCCCACTTATCACTCCAGAAGATCATCAGGCCTGTTCCACTCCTTGTAACTTGGTCCTCAAAAATGTGAATCTGCAAAATACTTTTTTGTTCATAAGCTTAGTTATAGCCATTTTTCCTAAGCCAATTCCATTTCCACCACTACAAAATAAAATTATATCCAATGGTCTGGCTCAAATTTGATTGTCCAGTAATCTCTTCTGCCATGATTTGCACAACATCAACAAAGCATTCTTGAGTAGGGGTGACTGGAAATGGAGAAAAACACAGAGACATTTTCACATAAAGCTGAGGCCAGGTGGGACACTGTACTATGTTCTTCCATCAGAACTAGATTCACAAGTTTATTATAGAGGGTTTCGTAATCAGGAAGTCGAACTATTGGGACATCGTAAATTGTTTAAAGCTTGTGGGTTATCAGAGACTTCTTCATGCACTAAAAAGTTACAGAGCTACAAACTTTTTTCTTTTTTTTTTTTTGCAGTTACATTATATATACATATATTTTTAAGGTGTACACAATACCTTTTTTTTTTATTTTTATGTGATGCTGAGGATTGAACCCAGGGCCTCACACATGTTAGGTGAGTGCTCTACCACTGAGCCACAACCCCAGCACGTATTTGATTTTATAACTATTCATCAACCTTCCTCCTTCTCTGTTTGTTTGATGGTGTGTTGGTTAATCTTACCTGTCAACTTGACTGAGCTAAGGGTAGATAGCCCATTCAAGAAATAATGCCATACCAGCTATCTGGTGTTTCCGGAAAAAGTTAGCATCTGATTGGTAGACTGATGAAGAAAATTTGCCTCACCAATGTTGGTGGCTATCATCCAGTTCACTGAGAGCCTGAATAGTATAAGAAAGCAGAGGAAGAGCAAATCTACTCTCAACTGAGCTGGGATATCAGTCTTCTCCTGTCATTAGAATCAGCATTTCCAGTTCTGGCACTTTCAAACATAAACTGGGATCTACACTATAGGTTCCTCTAGTTCTTAGGACTTCAGGTTTGAACTGGAAGAAAACCACCACCTTTCCCAGGGCTCTAGCTTGTAAATGTCAGATTTGGGGACTTCTCAGTCTCCGTAATCACATGAGCTAGTCCCTCATAATGAATCATTTTCTACATATATATCATTGGTCTACTTCTCAGGAGAAATCTCACAAATACAGATTGGTACCCTTTATCTTCTAGGACCCTGGTAAACTCATCCAGTTGGAAGAAATATGAGGCTTAAAAGGCAATTGTAGAGGAAAAGCCTGAGTACTTCTATGCTCTCTTTCCCTCTCTCCTATGGGATCTCTGGCAGCAGCTTTTATTTTCTCCATTACTCCGACAGTCCTGCACTTGATATCCCAGTTCCTATGAAGAAGTCTTTGCCATGGTGCTAGTTCCAGCTGAATGCCCTTGGGCTCTCCCACTGGTACTCCAAGCCCATATCTATTATGCAAATTTCAGAGATGCTCTTCACTCCATTTACCTTCTCATTCCTTTATGGTCTGTATAATTCCTTCCTTGTCTTAATGCTCTTTGGTTTGAAATATGGTTTATGGTTTATGTTTTCCCAAATGGACTATGACTAAAATAGGGAGTATTCCAGTGATTTAAGATAGGGCTAAATTATTTCAAGGGATGATTTATAGTACACTTAGGTCATTTAATACTCTCAGATCTTAGTCTCTTTCCTTAGATTAAATATCCAAATCACCTGAAGAAGTATTTCCTTGACTCTTTTTTAAATTCCTGCAGGGAGAACCTCAGATGTATAATATTTTAAATATACACAAGTGAATTTGAAGAACATATTCTGGTTAAGACCCTCCTGGTAAAAATTCTTTTGAAATGAAATTAATCTTAAAGATTTATCATGTTGATAGAGAAGGAAAAAAACTACTACTGAAATTACTTATTCCAGCTAATGGCATTTGCCCTCTCACTCCACTCATCCATCCTCTGCCTTTCTCTGCCATTCGCTGCACTGTGCCCAGGCTCATTTGCTCTCTGGTTTCTGGTTTGATTTGATGAAAGGAAAGTACTGGCAGGAGATCAGAAAATGAGAATAGAGAGAAGTCAGTGGTTTGGTTGAGCCTATGCTCTTCCTGACCAGGCTGGATTATGGTCATACCTGGACTGCTAATCCAGAAATGTTGATGAATATAATTTTAGATTATGTTTTAAACAATACTCACTTTAAAATACTATCAAGGGGACCAAACAAACGCCAATCACAAGATGGTTCCATTGTATCTTTCCCCAAGTGTGTTTGGAAGAAGCATCACTTGGTTCATGGTATAAGAAAATTCTTGAAATTCACAAACACAAAATAAATGTTAAAATGGGATCTATAATATTTCATCTATTTCTGATAATGTTTAAAAATCATTGTGTTAAATTCTTAATGGGGACAAAGAGATTTGTTATCTATTAGCTCACTGGGCAGAGTCCAAGCCATTCTGTTCCTCCTTTGATAAATTGTACATTTTAAGTCCATCCTGACCCGTTATCACTGGCCCATAACAAACTGTAATTCCTCTAAAGCCTACAACCAACATTTCTGATCTCTGTATTATCTGTGTGGAAATACTTCATCTGCTTCTATCCCTCATTGAGCTAATTTCCTCGTCGCTGTCCATCAAACTGCTTTACCAAGAACCATTCAAACTAGACAGAAGGAGAACAGAAGGAACAGCGGATGCAGGGCACAGAGGAATAATTCAACCAAAGGAGAAGAGAGATAATTGGAAAAAAAAAAGAAAATACTCTAACCTGGGGTCCTAGCTGAAAACAGAAAAGTAGGTGGAATTGCTGCTGACATCCCCAGCTATGCCCTCAATGCTCTGCTCATTTCTTTCCCTGGTTATATCACTTCACCCTCCACTGGGTGCCCTCAGATTGATACACCTTTGCTGCCTGCAGATCACTCATTAGGGGATCCTTGTCTGAGTTATTAATGCAAAATAAGGTGAATTATTTTAAATAATTCTATCATTCAAAGAGAGGAGACAATGCTAAAATAAGAACTGATTTTCTAAGCAGAAATTTCAGGGAACTATGAACAGAGTATTTTGCTAAGAATTTATATCAATATTCCTTATCAACAGACATTGGAATTTCTAATTTACCTATTCCCCAACAGCATTAAAATCAATGAATACGATGGTAAAGATTGAAACTGAAATAGTAGATGAGAAAAGAAAAAACCTTTTCAAGCATCTGTGATTTAGAAAAGCTATATACAAGACAGAAAAAAAATCTCAAATCTGAAGAAATATGAAAAGATAAACTCTAGTGTTATTAGTAGTTATATGTGGATTGTGGGACCAGAGATTTTTCTTTTCTTTTCTTTTTCCTTTTCTTTTGATGACTTTCTGTATCTTCCAAATGTTTTATTATAAATAATTCCACAGAAAAAATGCAGGAATGTAAGGAGGCCTCAGGAGTTCTGAATGATCTGTGTCTTGATATGGGTCCCCATTAATGTTCAATTTATGAAAATGTATATGAGCTTTTGTCTCTGTGTATTTTGCATGATAGATTATTTTTTTAAAAATACCCATTCATTTAAATGAATTAAATTCACTCCTTTATGATTAAAATAAAATCAGATAATTTATGTCTAACAGCATTTCATCTTATGATATTCTGTACTGTAATTAGTTATTGACAAGTGCATCCAAAATGAAAAACAACATATTTGGTTCAGTGTTGGTTTAACTAGAAAATGTTGGCCGTGCAGCGATTTATTGGGCTCCCTGTCAGAACTAGCAGTTCCTATAACTGCTAAGGACCTGGATCCACTTTTTATTTCTTGGTACTATTATGACAAACCCATTTAGAGATCAAAATCACATTTTAAATGAAACCTGTCATCTTTCTTCTTGGAACAGGAGTGTTAGTCACTGGCGCAATTAAAGGCAGGTCTTCACTGAAGATGGAAAGAAGAAATATGATGCAGGAAAAACATGGTATGTGTAATATTAAAGGTTATCTACAGATGCTGCTGGATTCCGATCAAAGTTTGGACCACTCACTTGGTCACCTGGCACCCTTCCCTTCACGTGTCCAGTGTTCTCCTCAGACTCGGTATTTCTTTATGCAGACATTCCTTGCTTTTCTGGAGTTTTGTTGACTATTTGAATACTGCTTATATTGTAGGCATTTTGTTAGCAGATAATTGTTAATGAGAAGAGATGGTGGGCAAAATTAGTTGACTGCAGATTTAAAAGTTTTAGGCAAGAGGAGATGAGATCTATTTTGATGCAGAAATCCCTGTCTCTGATTTTATTAAAAAAGTTTATAAAAAGTAAATTATTTGTCATATATAAAAGAACATATTTATTTGTGAAGCATAAAGCATCTAATTTAAAACTAAATGAACACCTATTACTTCACCACTGAAAATAAGAATCAGAACATGTGCAGACACACAGCCTCTTATCTATGAGCCTCTTATCTATGACCCAAAAATAAACAGGATCTAAAATTCTTCATTTATCATTCCTTTGCTTTATTTTTTAATACTTTAATGTTTGTGTATGTATCTCTAAATAATATATTATTCTATTTGCTTTTTTATTAGCATACTAGAAATAATGTAATATTGGTGCCATTTTTATTCAACAATGTGTTTTTAAGATCCATCCATGTTAATTTATGTATTTTCACAGTTACAAACTAAAGTGTTTTATTGTTTTTCTTAACAATTATTTACTATCCTTTCAGCATTGATTATATGTGTATTTGTGCACCCTTTTTTCTTCTAATCTTATTGTTACATAAGTTTATGGCACTTCTGCCTCTGTATCTCTCCTCCTCTCTTCTTCCCTCCCTCTGTTTCTTTCAGAGGAAGCCTATTACCATGTTAGGTAACTACATGTGGCCAGGAACTATGATGCCTCTAGGAATCAGGGCAGACTCCAATGAACACCTCCCAAGAAACCTGAGCCCCTGATCTGCCATCACAAGGCACCAAATAATGCAACCAATCTGAGTGATTTTGGAAATGGACCATTCCCAAATCCAGTCTCAAATGGGAATGCAGCCCAGACAACACCTAGACTCAGGACACCCTAAGAGGAGAACCCTATAGAGGAGTGCCAGGACTTCTGTCCACAGAATTGTGTGGTTTTAGCTACCAGGAAACGTGTTAACATTATTATACATCGGTAAGTGACTGGGACAGTCTCATTCCTTCCTATGTCTCTTACTGACTTTTTTCAGGTCTCTTTTTCATTCTGTTGCATTTTATGATTCAGGTCTATTATGTAATTCACAAATTTTATCTTCATCTGTATCTAATATGCTGGATTGAATTGTGAACTTTATCATTTCAATTGTGTGAGAGACAGAGAGTGAACGTGTAATGTAAGCATTTCTTGACATTTTACTTGGGGTCTTTTGTAATTATACTTTTTTGGTTGCATTATGTATTTTCATGCTTTTTTAAAAAAAATAACCATTTTAAGTATTTATTTTTCTAACAATTTCTTTATCTAAAGTCCCTTTCTTGCCTGTTCCTGAGGCCTGTCATTTTTCTTGAGGTTTTCTGCACTTTCTTTTATGTTTATTTATTCTTTACTTTGAACTGCTCATTTTCTTTGGAATTTGTGAGATTCTTTTGAGGGCTGGGATAAGAGTAATTCATTCTAAGTGAATTGGTATTTGTTTATGCCAAGCTGCTGGGACACTACAAATTTATAATTTAATTTTTGGCTTGAAGTTTTCTAGAAGTCAAATAAGGTATTTTGATTTTGTATTACAAATTCACATAGGGCGGGGCTGGGGCTGAGGCTGAGGCTCAGCAGTGGAGTGCTTGCCTCCTGTGCACTTGTGGGTACTGGGTTCAATCCTCAGCACCACAGAGCACTTTCATAGCATGTGTGAGGTACTGGGTTTGATTCTCAGCACTGCATATAAATAATAAAGATTCATTGACAACTAAAAAAGTACTTAAAAAAAAGAAGCAATCACAATGACACAATGGAGCTGCTCTTCCCAGCATAAACAAACAAATAAAAAAGGTAAAAACAAAGACATTGTGTTAGTCGCCTTCATGGTACTACAGTTATTACGGTGCAACACCTGAGGCATCTATTTGATAAAAGGAAAAGCTTTGTTTAGTTTACAGTGCTGAAGGCTGAAATTCCAGACAGCATAGTGCAAGCTCAACAGCTGCCCTTTCACTGCCTCACCTCATGGTGTAGATGGCAAGCAGGCTGCATGTGAAGAAGCAAATGATGTCATCTCCAACCAGGAGCAGAGAGGGACAGCATGGGGCCAAACTCGGGCTTCTATAACAACCCTTGCACTGGAACTGCCTTCCAAGAACAGACCTTCACTTCAGTTACCCAAGGACCTCCCACTAGACCCACCTCCCAAAGTTCCAAGGCATTGCCAATACCACCACCCTGGGAAGCAGGCCTTTAATGTATGGACCTTTAAACAACACAAGTACCATAGCAGATATAAAATATAATTCATTAATTAATATATATTGTATACATAGTATTTCATATCCATCATTATTTCTATCTATATCTTATCTGCATATCCTGTTAGTCCCATTTCTCCAGAGAACACTGACTCATGCAACACCCCACTTTGAGCTGTGCTGGGTTTTTTCCCTTGTTCCCTGTACCTTGGAAGGGCAGGTAAAATAAGGTACAAGTTGCCCCATGTTGCAAATCCAAGTCAGCTTTGAAACTCAGTTTACCTTCACACAGTCACTGGTTTGAGAACTATCTTTCATCCATGCTTTTTAGAAGATGTTTTGTACCCTTTTGCCATGGTTTTTAGAGATTTTCAGTGAATATTTAGACCACTACTGATCCACAGACAGAAATCAAGAAGCATCTTTCCTGTCTGCACTCTGACAGGATTCTTTTAATGAGTGTTTATGTAAACAATGCATTGAGTGATCAAGAAATCAATTTCTCAAGTGCAGTTTTCTCTTAAGGTAGCAAAACTATCTCATATGAGTGTTTCTTAAGTTACTAGTCAGTAAAAGCTAAGAGCATAATGTTTTAAGCCCAGCATTAGGAGTGAGATAATTCTAAGATGTCAAAAGAAAGATATATGTGGATATCATTTTAAGGAAGACAAAGTTTCCTTAATTAATCCTGATTTAATTATATGCTTTATAAACAAATGAATTATAAATATAATTCAATATGCATTATGATTGAAAGAATTTGGTCAAGTAAGTTTAAAAGATAATGCATAATATATTATCCAAACTGTATTTTCTTAGAGATTCATAGAATATATTAATATATTAAGGTTTCAAGGAGTTCTAAATAAGGAAAACTGGCTTTATGAAACTTGTTTGAACATGAAATTCTTTTTTCCATAAAAGAGGGAACTAGTATTCTGTATAACATATTTTGCAAATTTGCATTAAGATGTTCCAGCATCTTAGATACTAAAGCCTAGAGAATTTTCATAACCAAAACCAAAATATCTCCCACATACAACTTTTCCCGTGATTTTTTTTTAGCAACACATGAATGCTAGAGAAGTAAAGGTTAGAAATAAAGGTTTCTAGAAAGAATCAAAGTAGACGATTTCTATACTTCCTCTTTCCTCCTTGAAATGCCACTTTCCCTTAGCTTCCTGGACAGGTTGCCCAGGTTTCCTTCTCCATTACTATCTGATCACTCTCAGCCTCCTCTGCTGGTTACTGCTCATCCACTTCTGAAGGTCAGTCCTTAGGTACCTTCTGTACTTCATGCACCTTGTGATTTCGTTTAGTCTAATAACTTTGAATGATATATTTATCCTAAAGACTTTCAAATTTCTATCTCCAAATCAGACTTCTCTCCTGACCTTCTGCCTTGTTTCCCAGCTGTCCACTTGACATATCCACTTGAAGATCTGAGATTGAACATGTCTAAAACTGAATTCTTAAATCTCAAACCTGCTCTTCCTACACTCTTCCTTACTCAAACTCCATTTTTCCTGATGCTAAAACTTTCAAGTTGTTGTAATCAATACCTTCCTTTTTCTAACAATATGAACCCAAGTCACTAACATATTCTATCAATTCTTTCCATAAATACATTAAAAAAAATCACTCTTCTTTTCCTTCAGTCATCAAACCCCAGTTTCAACCTCCATCAGTTCCTGACTTGATGGCTGCAACAGCTCCACATGAATCTCTGAGCTTGCATCCGTCATGCCCACTGTAAGTCATTTTCCTTATGGAAACATACATGGCTCTCTTCAAACAAATCCAGATCACGTCACTGCCCAAATGCATCCTTGGCTTCCCGTCTCCCTACAAAGACTTATAACACACAACATGATCATTCCCTCCTCCACACACACCTATTCCTGACTGCATTTCCTCCACTCCTCCCGTTGTTCATTCAACTCAAGCCACACAAACACCCTCCAGTTTTTCCAGCTTCCTGCACAGGACTCTCCATGTGTGTTTCCTTTGCCTGGACTGCTCTTCCCCTCCCTCCTTCACTCAGCGCCAAGTCTTTGCACAATGCTGCCTTCTCAGAAAAACTTCCCTGACTGCCCTGCCCAAAGGAAATCTCAGCTTCCTGCACTCATTAGCATATAGTATCATTATTATGAACATATAATAACATAGTATTCTATATTAGCATATTATAGTATGCTACTTATGAATGAGAATAAATTAGCTCAGCTTTTGCCTTTTTGCTTAAGCTGTCCTTCTATTGGGGCCTACACAAAGGGTAGCTGTCTTTATAAACCAAATCAACTCTAAGTAAAATTATAGAGTTTAGTAATTACAAATCTAGGAATTTCTAATTCAGCCAAATTGTGTAGAGGTGATTTTCAAAAGGCCAACAAAGAAGGATTAATATGAATATCTACTGCTTGCCTACTTTGTGTCAATCACTAGGCTAGGCAAATTGTGCATGTGTGCGTGCATGTGTGTGCATCCATATGTGTGTGTGTCCTTAGAAAGTCCTTAGAATGAGATGGACAACATTATCTCTATTTCTGACATTATCTCTGTTTCTATTGGTGACATCATTTGACCAAGTTAGCATAGCTATTAAAGTGCAAAAAAAGATTATGGGCAGGTTTAAAGCTAAGACTTGTCATCCTTTCTTTTTTTTTTTTGGTGAGGGTGGAGGGTGGGTATCTTTGGTTGAACTCAGGGGCACTCAACCACTGAGCCACATCCCCAGACCTATTTTGTATTTTATTTAGAGACAGGGTCTCACCGAGTTCTTAGTGCCTCACTTTTGCTGAGACTGGCTTTGAAGTCATGACCTTCCTGCCTCAACCTCCCAAACCACTGGGATTACAGGTGTGTGCCACCACCCCTGCCTTGTTACCATTTCTTGATGTGGTATTTTCCCATAAGATTTATGAAGAAAATATCTTGAGTTCACCTAAGTACAGTTCTAACTCTGTCAATGACCTTAAACAGAATCTTAGCTTTCATGTCCATGAACTCAGAAGAATCCATAGTGGTTCATGAGGTTAATGGGTCTGTATGCTCCCTTCTCCCACCTCTCACTGCCAGCTTCCCTGAAACCTACCAACCATAATAACAATGTACACTTTAAAAGAGGAGACTTCAGCTAAAGATTGCAGCCTGAGTAATCTTGTTTAAAATGTAGATCCTGCTCAAAATTCTCCCATAGCTTCTTGGATGGAGGTAGAAACCCTCACAGTGTCATTCCTAGAAAGATATCACTTTCTTGGGAAACCTGCTTGCCCATACTAGCTTGACCATGTTTACCAGCCCCCACTGCATCTACTACACTCTGAGCACTACCTCCTCCACTCCGTGTCTTTCTTTACTTGGCCATGCCTTATATTTTACCTATTTACATTGATTATGACCTGTACCTCCCCTTCACAGTACAGATTCCTAAGGGCAGGGATTTTGTGTGCTTTGTTACCTGCAATGTCTATGCCATTACTTGTCTATACAATGTATGATCTATAAAAATTGCTTTATAAATCAAATTTAATAAAGTTGCATTTTCACAACTTCTAAGAAGCAAAATAACCAATCTGACTCCTGTCAATTCAGTTGTTCATATTCAGATAGCACATAATACATTTGCACTTAAGAAAATGGAGCATATTAGATAGAAAGTGAATTTTAGCTCTTAAGCTATAAGAACCCAAAGGTTTTATAATTTCATAACGAAGATTCTGCACTATCATCCTTCCAGGAAAAGGTGCCTCAGACATAATGTTATTCATATTTAATTCTTTATTACTTGCTTTCTGAACCCTTGAGATTTCGACCTCTGGGCCAAGACTTCCTGATAATTGGCTTATCACTCAATACACAAGCAAGAATTTCTCAGATATTCCTATGCAAAATTCAATTTGACAAGATGACAAAAGTTATGTGAACATCAGAATCTTCAACTACTATCAAGACAAAGAAATTAGACCTACAAAGCTCCAAAATTATCAGGGTGACTTATTTAGAAAGATTTGAATAATTTGTTTAAAAAATATTAATCTAACTTAATATGTTCATGTGTGGATGTTCACGGATGCGTGTGTTTTTCTAAGACCCATATACCATTCTCTTTTTTTTTTCTAAAAGTAGATGTATATTTAATTTTATCTAAAGAAGTCTTTAGATTAAAAGATTTTAAAATGGGGGAATTGCTTTGATTTTGCACCCATTCTCCTGGCATTCTGGTGAATTCCCCAAGGAAAAGAGATGGACAGCACTCAGTCTGCAGGATCAAGAGAAGGTGCATAACCCTGGGGCATCTCCTTCAGAAAAAAAGGAAGAGAAATGGGCCTTTTACTCATTCTCTCAGTACTTGAGTCTCTAGCACAAGATGGAAAAGGTGGGAGATTCGTCATGGTCCAAATGGTTCCATGAAATGAGAAGATGCACAACCTGGACACTTCTCCCTCAGGAGAGAGAAAGAAGACTGGCTTGTGAATATCCACAAAAAGTGCTTAAGAGGCTCTCAGAACCTCTAGTCAGGCTGACAGGTGAAGGAAAGAAAAGTGCTGAAACCAGTCTGTGAAAACAGAGAGGAGTAGATGCTTCTTCAGATGCAGAAAGAGCTCAGCAAACATACAAGGAACACGAAGAGTCATGGAAATATGACACCACCCCAGGAACAAAACTAATCTCTGCATTTACTTTCCAAAGAAAAGAAAAGAAATGTTATTTGTTCCTCATCTCTCATCTCTGAATTTAAACCTTTAAGAATATAGGAGAATCCCATAGTCTTTCAACACTTATTTAAAACCAAAATGGAAAGAAATGATCCTTGAACTAAGCAAAAGCATTCTAAGCCTAAAAGAGAAAAGAAAAGAAAGTATACAAATCATCACTGTCATTTACAGAGACGCCAGGTCTGCCGAGAAGAAAGTGAAGGAAAATCTACAGATGAAAGTTCGGTGATAAAAACAAAACACTTAAGATACCCTTTCTAATGAGGAACTTTCTCATGTTTGCATCACTTTTGAAAATCAGTCCCTGCCAGTTACAGGCTCAGGCACACCATAACAACAAATTTCAGCTTTGGAAAATAAGGTAATTTTCCTGTTTTTTTCTATTTCCTGGTTTCTAAAAGAAACACAACTCCTTTTTTTCCATACAACTTGATGTAAGAGAGATGACCCAAGTCATTGCATATTCTGGGCTACATGCATGCAGTTATGGGCCTTTTTACTTATTTCTCAAAAGAGATGTGAAACTAAGGTCATGTCCTAATTAACCAAGTACATAATGTTAAAGGAATGCATGCAAGGGAAAGTCTTTTTGAGTATAAAAGACAATAGCACAGATTTTGTGTATTGAGATAAAACTTCAATAAACAAACATCTTTCATTCAAAGGGGAAACAGTTTTCTAGCTTACACATGTCATGTTCACCTGTTATCACAGGTTGCATACACCTTGAAGAATCTAACCCTACATTGATAATTTCAGTGGAAGCTCTTTTTCCTTGCTGAGCATTTTCCTAATCTTTCATTTAAGCAACTCTACTTTGACCACCAAAATAGGTCTTGTTTTCTTCTGAATTACTGTGAATTTTCTCACATCTTGCCTAGACTGGAAAGCAATATTCCACATCAAAAATACTCAGAGACCACAATTAGCTAGATTTTGGAACCAACTTAGATGCCCTTCAATTGATGAATGGATAAAGGAACTGTTAGTATATATATATATACACACACACACTGGAATATTGTGTGTATATATATACACACACACTGGAATATACATACAAATATATATATGTATATATATATATATATATATATACACACACACACAGACACACTGGAATATTGCTCAGCCATAAAGAAGAATAAAATTATGGCATTTGCTGGTAAATGGATGGAGTTGGAGAATATCATGCTAAGTGAAATAAGCCAAGCCCAAAAAACTAAAGGCTGAATATTTTCTCTGATAAGTGGATGATGATACATAACGAGGAGGGATGGGGGGGCAAGAGAAGAATGGAAGCACTTTGGATTATGTAGAAGGATATGGGGTGGGAGGGGGTGGGGGAAGGAAAGATAGTGGACTGAGACAGCCATTATCACCCTAAGTACATATATGATTACACGAATGGTGTGAATGTACATTGTGTACAACCATAGAAATGAAAAGTTGTACCCCATTTGTGTACAATGAATCAAAATGCTGTCTATAAAAATAAAAAAAGTATAAAAATCTCAGAGACATGAAAAGAATTATTCCCTTATGACAGAATAACATTAAACATATAGAAATATACTGAGATTTCGTGTGCATATTGGATTGCTGAACAGTAGCTCATTTACTGCCAATATATGCTCCTATAATCTATATTAACAGTTTCTCAAAACTCTCTGCATCATCTGAATTTGTTCATTTCTATTTTTATTTCCTTTTTATTTTCATTTTTATAAAAGGGATTTTTTTGTTATTTACAGTTCATAGAGTTTGCGAAGCCTCAGCACTAATTTATTTCCCTAAATCAGATATGATATTAAGGGTTGGCTTAAAATTCATTACGATATGCACATCCATATGTATGATTTTGATAGCCACAAAGTATTAAGTAAGTAACTGGACTCTAAACAACATAAGAATATACAATAAATTTAAATAGGGGTCAGAGAAATCCAATCCTTGTGAAAAAGCATATCCATCAGGAACATAAATCTTTGAAGTTTATGAGCCAATCGATAAATTTTTCCAGGCAGAAAAGCAGTCCCTTGGACAACTAGACCTTTATTGCATTTAGAGAATGTACCTCAATGTGACTAGACCAAACGTGCAACCATGTTCTGAATATTTCCCTCCTTATTCTTGTTTCTAATGATTCATTTTCTTTAACTCTGCTTCCTGTACACATGACAACTGTACTTTTGCACATAAAGTTCCATGAAAAATTGCATGAAGTCAAGTTTAAAAACTTGGCATTTGTCTCCTTTTACCATAACAAGTAAAATAATCTAATAGTGATCATGGTAAACTGCTCAGATTTATGGGCTTGTATGGATATTTGAAGCTACATGGGAATTGTTATTAATAATTGAAATCAAGTGACAAATGTAGCATTCTAATATTCTCTTATATGAATTCTTTGGAGTGAACTAATTTCTAAAGCATTCTGTTCCTCCACAATTGTTGATATCCTTGAGGAAAAACATTAGATTTCAGTAATTCAGGTAAAATAAATATCTATAAGAAGATTACCAAAGTGATGTTTCTAATTCTTACACTTGGTCTTTAAACAGTAATAGCAATTTAAGAACTACCATTGAGCAAGTCCCCAACACACTACAACTTTTTTTTTCATTTCTTTTTTTTTTTTCATTTAATTTTGATTAATTGAACACAAATGGAGTATAGCTGTTGTTTCTCTGGTTGTACACAAAGTAGAGTCACGCTATCTGTGCATTCATACATGTACACAGGGCTATGATGTCTGTCACACATTTTGTTATTATTACCCCCCACCCCAACCCCACCCCTCTCTTCCCTCTATGCTATCTATCCTTCCTCCATTCTTGCCATCCTTCCACCCCACATTATGCATCATCATTCACTTATCAGAGAGACCATTTGGCCCTTGGATTTTTGGGATTGGCTAATCTCACTTAGCAGAACAGTCTCCAACATCATCCATTTACCTACACTGCAACTTTTTTACACACAAACACTAGCTGACCTTGAAGGTAAGTATGAATTGTAGCCTGTTTTAACAAATGAAGAAGCTGAAGCTTGGAAAATTCTTTTTTTTTTAATGTTCTTTTGTCAAATCTCATCTGGAAGATGTGCCAAAGTTAACTCCTCATCCTTCTGGAATTTCAAAATATGGTCAATATTCTATTTTGCAGCAGCATCTCTTTCATCCCATTTCCCTCCAAAGGTCATCTGGCAGAATTATTAATTTATATGAATTTATTTTTATAGTATCAAGAAATTCACAAAAATCTCATTAAAAAATTGGAGACACTTTTCCATTTTGCTAACAATGACTGCAATTACTGATGTTAAGATATTTGTGATTTAAAAAAATTTTAATCTCTTTATACTGGGCACAGTGTAACATGACTATAAACTCAGCTACTTAGGAGACTGAGGAAGGAGGATTGCAAGTTGGAGGCCAGCCTGGGAGATTTAGCAAGTCCCTGCCTCAAACTAAAAACTAAAAAGGACTGGGGATGTAACTCAGTGGAGTGCCTCTGAATCAATTCTGGTACCACAAAAATATAAAAACAAATTAATCAATTAAAATTAAATATCTTTCACTTCAGAAATTAATATATGCATTGCATATACTTTTTGACTTAATAAAATAGTTTATCCCTTCCTCAATATTTCCCTTGTATCTCAGATAGTCGTTAATCAAGAGAGTAATTGTTTTTTATTTATGAGGTGTTTTAAATGAAGAATGTATTCATAAATAATCAATATTCGTAACTAATTGTTGAGAAAAAATGAGCAACATGTACTATCATATTTAGTTTTTCAGGCTATAACTAATAACATGCTTCTTTATAGGCTACATAGGGGTTTTTTTAGATGCTTTTTCTGAAAGAAACAGTCCCTTATATTATGTTGGATGCTTCACCAGTCACATTTTTCCTGTGGGAAAGTGTTATCATTTTGCTAAATGCCCAACATGAGCTCTAGAAAATCCACCCTGATCCCTGACCTTTGAAAGTTTACACAGAAAGCAACACCACTCACTTTTTGTTCACTGTATATACATATACATCACTAAAATACACAATTAGGACATCATTTATCTCAACACCACAAGCATCTGAAAACCAAAAGCAAAAAATCAAAACTGAAATCTAAAAAAAGAAAGCCTTAGCATATGATCTTTTTTGAGAAGCCAATGTAGATGCTATCAGACTATGGCTCGTGCTCTGGATCTGTGTTCTATAATCATAGATAATAGAACCTTAGAGCCAATTCATTTAACAATACATATTGATAACTAGTTTCTTCTAGTCCCTTCACCATTCCACTTTCCTCTCCTCCAGTGTATACACTTGGGGTCTTTCAGTATTACCATTCTATATATCTTTGCATCGGCCATGCCTCTGCTAAGTTCAGTTCTCTTTCTATTCCTTCTACCCATGCAACTACCTCTTCGGTAACTCTGGTCTTATCTCCTCTCCAACAACTATCCTTCACCAAGGAAGTCCTGCTATAAACCTATTGGAATCATAATTACTCTCTAGCTCAAAATCATGAACAGATTTCCAGTTACCCACCAAATTAAGCAAGAGCTCCTTAGCATGGCCTATGAGGAAGAACCCATTCACTGTACCCAGCTACCTAGAGACATGGAGAGGGAGAGGAAATAATGGTGCTCAGAACCACCCTTAAGACTTGTCCACAAGTATTGCCCAGGTAGAGGGGAGATGACCACTGGCTTTCCACAGACATGAAATGGCTTGCCAGTAGCCTTCAGAGATCCCTCAATTTCTGGTCTCTTCAGAACTCTAAGAAGATAAAAAGTTAGCAAAATTAGAGAAAGTTGTTCTTCCTTGGCCTAACAGACTCCTACTATCAAAGGTTAAATATTTTTATCATTTTCAAAGTACAAACATTTTTCTATTAAGTGTAAATCCATGAGGTTTTTTCAGTCTCCAAAATCTATTTTCATTGCTTTAGTTTAAAAAATGTGATAGAATTATTTTGAAAAGTGTATTCCAATATTTTACCATCATATTGTCAATTTTCTTAAGGTGTTATTGAGAACTTATTAGAATGATTTTAGATACTTAAGTTTTAATATAAACAATAATGACAGTATGAAACATTTAAAAGTTTAATATCAATTCAAGCTAATGTTTAAGCAAAACAAAATCACTTTGTTGTATCATGTTAGCCAAATTTTTCTATTTTTCTCCAAAAGAAAAGTATAATGTTATTCTCTTTTAGTTGTCTATTTTTATGAAGAGTATAGATACAAAGAAGACAGGAATCAGAAAGTGATATTCAAAATACTTTCCTTTATTCTAAAACATGCTCCATATTTGATTTTTTCCTTATCATATTTCTAAGGCAGATTATTTAGATTGACTCATTTCACAGACTGAGAAACAGGTGATAAAAGAAGACACATGGCAACTCTGCTGTCCAGCAGGTCACACAAGGCAGCCTAAGGGTAAGTTTATACTTCAGGGATTAAGAAAGGGATTAGGATATGACTTGAATTTTATGGAAATTCTACTTAAGAGTAAAATGAAAGTCAGGTCCTCCTCACAAGGCAGGTCAGCAGCCTAAGGAGTTCAATAACTTCCCATTGGGGTTTTCTCTCTGGATTCCTCCATTCCTCACTCCAGAACCTCCTTTATAGTACAACCATAACCTAACACACACAAATGACTGCATTAGTCAGAAAAGACACCTCGCATATCAAATAGTGCAAGGTTCTTCCATTGGCAATAGAGGAAGCCTGGAGCCTTCCACACAGGATGCCTCAGCTACAAGTTGGCAGAATAACAGACCAGAAGTGGCTCAGCAGTAGGGGTTTGTGATGTTAGACAGAAGTCCAGTGGTAAAAAGTTTCAGGGACAGTTCAGCAGCTTCGAAGAAGTTATCAGCGACCCAAGCTGGTCTCTGTTTTTCTCCACCATCCTTGGACTGTCTGCACTATTTCCCTTCATGGTTGAAAGGTGATTTTATGCTTTTAACTATAATCATGATGTTAATACATCATAGTAGTCAAAATATCCAAAGAGAAATATGGATATTTTCCAATACTTGTTCTCTCTCTTTCTCTATGTCTATCTCTTTCTCCTTCTCTTATCAATATAGTGTAAAGTCTAAAATTAAGGCCAAATATTATGTTTTGGCTTGATATCTGGTAAAACTTGAAAAAGCATCCTAAGGCATTAAAGTCTCCCTTCCAACTCTGCTATCACAGATAAGGTCCCCAAGTCAAATAATCACCTAATCAAGATGACCAGATATCCTTGAGGAGCTGATTTCTGTTCCCTGGCTGCCTGTAGAATTACTCAAGCAAACCCATCACATCCTCTCATAGAAGCCACACCCTCATTCCACCAAGCCTGCTCCCACTGTTCATGCTGTTCATTCAGTTCTAAAAGCAACCCTGTATGCCCTTCTGTGGCATGCCCTGTCCTCTTCTCGGGCTGAGAGTATCCATGACTGATAAAGTGCTGTCAATCACATCTGTCCAGTGACCAATGTCATATGAACATCCTTCAATGCCTAGACAGAGATTGCCTCACTCCCTTGATGACAGGGCAAATTGAAGACCATGAAAACAATCAGGAAAGGGAACTCTTTCCCTGAATTTCCTCAGAAAACATCCCTTTTGTTCCCTATGTCTTATCCCCCAGAAATAAATCATACAGTCACCCTTGAACTAACAATTGACAAAGAGGACAGTAACAATCACACTGGCTTAGACTAATCAGGCATCATCCTCTGCAAGGTGCACAGTGCTACCTGATGTCAGCACAAATGAGGCTCTGTTAGGAAAGCAGAGGCGAATGACTCTGGGAAGGTGTCACACGCACTTTGTTGAAGCCCTCTGGCTCCACCTTTAGCATTTCTAGGATGATCTCTCCAAAGAAGAGCAGCCCTGTCAAGGATCCTTGTGAATACACGGCCTGCCACTCTAGTTGATGTGGTCAAAGGTCAGAAGGTTTGTGGTTGCCAGGAAGATGTAAAGGAAGGCAGCTAATAGCAATATGTATGCTCTGCTTGCATTTAATCTGATCAACTTCCACATGCAAACGATAGTAGTATCATCTGCATTCTGCTGACAGAGACTTAAAGCTCCATGTTAAGTACAAGAACACCACATATTAATCAGTGAATTTGGGATTCAAATGCAGATGTGTCAAGCTCTCTTTTTGCTACACAGTTCAGCCTGGCAGAGGCATGGCTCTCAAAGTCATTGGAGTCCACTGACACTGAGAGAAAAAGCTGCTGACACTAGGAAGCTTGCTCTAGGAGCATGAGATCTGACCAAAGGAGGCCCTGGGGACCCTCGACACAGGAAAATAAGGCCCCACAGAAGCAAATTGAGTTTTCCGACAAAGATGATTCTTAGATGTACAGCCAGCTCTCAGTCATTAGGGAACTAATTAAACAGCCTGAGGATTAGAGTTCACCTCTGCCTCCTCTCCCACCTGCGCCCTACATTTTGGTCATTCTCCTCAATAGAAGGGAAGAAAATAAAAATATGTTACACCAATCAGCATAGTGGATAAAAGAGATCTGAGAAACCTTCCATGAGGAGGAATTTTACCCCAAAGGCTTTCAGGATGTCTGCAGACTCAGCTTTTGGACAGCAGATGTAATGTGTTTATTCTAGCCCAGCAATTCCAGATCTTTGTTCCAGATTTGTTTCCTATCACTCCTTTTCAAAACTCTCCCTTGAATCTATTTCACTATAGAATTAGAAAGATAAATAAGAAAGTAAGGAAAAAAGTAAAAACGTTTGTGTAATCAGAGTAAATGATGTATTTAAAAAAAAAAAAAGGCAAAACTAAGCATAGTGAACTGATTCAATGCCCATGTCTTCATCCTTGAAACCTGTGAATCTTACCAGATGTTAGGCTTTGGATGTGAGATGTCCCCCAAATGCTCACGTGTGA
This sequence comes from Glaucomys volans, assembly GCA_020662805.1. NCBI lineage: Eukaryota > Metazoa > Chordata > Mammalia > Rodentia > Sciuridae > Glaucomys > Glaucomys volans. The sequence goes on from JAJEJO010052423.1 coordinate 112,966, forward strand.
AAAAATGCAAGAAGGTTTGGAGATGAAATGATTGGTTTGCCCAATCAGTGAATTAATCCTTTGATAGAGGTTAATTGAGTGCTAACTGAAGGCGGGTAGGGTGTGATGGGAGGTGGGTCACTGGGGATGTGCCTTTGGGGTATATATTTTGTAGCTCACAGGTGTCTTCTCTCTCACTCTTTCTGCTTTCTGATCATCATGTGAGCTGCTTCCCTCCACCACATTCTTCCACGCTGATGTTCTGCCTTACCTGAACACCAAGGAATGGAGCCTGCTGTCTATGGACTAAGACCTCTGAAACCATGAACCCCCAGATAAACTCTTCTTCCACTAATTGTTCTTGTCAGATCTTTTAGTCACAGCAAAAGAAAAAAAAAAGCCTGATTAAAACACAGTGAATAGCACTATATGAACGTGTGATTGATTTAAGGATATTGAGATGGTTTTTTAAAATCCTGGATTATCCAAGCAAGCACTAAAATATAATCACAAGTGTCCTCAAAAGAGGAGAGCAGAGGGAGCCTCAACTTTAGAAGAGGGAAAGGTAGAGGGATGATGGAAGCAGAAATTGATCAGGTGACATGCCACTAAAAACTGAAAAGGACAATGAACTAAATTCTCCCCATAGAGTCTCAAGAAATCCTGAAGATGCCTTGACTTTAGATGAGTAACTTCTGGACTTCTGAGCTCCAGAACTGTGAGACTAGATCTGTGTTGTTTTAAGCCACCACTACTACAGAAGTCACAGGCAACTAATAGAGGAGTTTACTATGTCTAAATTTTTTTTTATGCTGGGGATTGAACCCAAGGATGCTATACCACTGAGCTACATCCCTAGTCCTTTTATTTTTTATTTTGAGACTGGGTCTCACTAAACAGCTGAGGCTGACTTTGAACATGTGATCCTCCTGCTTCAGTCTCCTGAGTAACTGGAAATGCAGGCATGCACTGCCACACCTGGCTTACCATGTATATTTTTAAAGAAAATATCTTTTATATCTTTTAAAAAGATATAAAAAAAAATTTGAAGACAAATGAACCTGTTTTTCACTATCAGGTACTCCAATTAGCTGTGTGATCTTGAGCAGTTTGCCAGTTTAGAAGACAAATTACTAAATCTTTCTGACCCTGCTTACTGATCCATAAAAAGGGTAATGATAACTGTTGTATTAATCAGAGCTCTCCAAAGGAACAGAACCAACAGGATGTCTATATATTTATTTTAAGAAACTGGCTCATGCAATTATGAAAGTTTGTCATGTCTAAAATCTGCAGGTTAGGTTGAATGGCTGGAGGCTCAGGAAAGAGCTGAAGTTGTAGTTCTAGCTCAAAGGTAGCATGGGTCAGAATCCTCCCTTCTTCCAGGGAGGTCAGTCATCTATTAAGGCCTTCATCTGATTGGATAGAGTCCACTCCCATTACAGAGGTTAATCTGGTTTCCTCAAAGTCCACCTATTTAAATACTAATCTCATTGAAAACATGCTTTCTTAGAAACATCTAGAGTAATGTTTGACCAAATATGAGGGTATGACAGTCTAACTAAACGTGGGGGTACTATGGTCCAACCAGTTGTTCCTATGACACAAAATTCACCTTCACAACTGCCTTATGGAATTATTATGAGAGTAAATGAAGACACATGAAAAGTATAAAGAAAAATAAAACATAGGATATGATTAGCATTACTGCTCATGAAGAGGTAACATGATAATTCTACCAGGTACATGAGTTTGGAAATCAGACCATTCTGAATTGAAATTCTAACTTGATCATTTACTACATCTATGACTGTTGATCTTTAGTTCTCTGACCATCAGCTTCTCACTTATAAAATATGATTAATAAGACCCAATCCATTCAGCATATGAGGGTTAAATTAAATTTTAATTCAATAAAAAAATATATATTGCTAAGTGAAAACATGAATATTCCTAACATCTCTCTTTCCCTTCCAAACTCCCCATTGCTACCCTCTTTGGTCTTCACTGTATTTTGTACTCCTCTGGCTTCCAACAATGCTGCTGCCCATTGGAAAGGACCTGAGGAGAAGATGGATAGGAAGATAGGCAAGGTTGAAATGTCTGTTTAGTGTTTTCACTAAAACAACCCTTTGGGAAAATCCCATTTTAACATAAAATTCCATTTTGCAAAGTGATTCCCATATTCTGGCTGATGACCCACACTAGCGATGATTTGCTGATCTGGTTTCAACGAATTTATTAAGAAAAAAATGTTGTAGACGGATGCATTCCCAGGACTGTGCATGCTGGAGTCAGCCAATTTGGCAATTACATTGTAATTTTCATTCCCTATTTATACTTCCTACCATAACTAAATGTGTCCACCAAGATGTCAGTGGAGGATAAAGAACAGGAAAAGTGGAAAGAACACTGGCCTTAGGTTCATTCTAAGGTTGGTTTGGATCCAAGCTCAGCCTCTCTTGAACTGTTTAACCCTGAGTGAGGTTCCAGAGTTTGAGCTCCTCTTTTTTTAAAATAGAGATTATAATAGTACAACTGTTCCAGATGGCTGTGTAGATTAGAAAAATAACCATGAGGTATCTGGTGCATAAAAACTAGATGTTTTGACTACAGGTTGTTGTCTTTGCAGGTAGTTTTTCTAGAGTCTTGGAAGGAACTCTAAGAGATTTGAGTATAAAGGACATCAGAAAGTTTCAGTGAGTTATAAAGAATAAGAGATTGGGCTACAGAATAGAAAATTGGGCTCAGTAGACAGAACCAGCAAATGAAAATGAAACGAGCAATCTCTCTCCTGATGAGAGATGTTCATCTAACTTACACTCAACAATCAATGAAGCATTCATAAGTCTCTCTCAACTTTGCTACAACACAAAGTCCTTGATACCAAATGAGGTAAAAGATTTCAGTAATTCTTGTCTTTCCTATACTGGCTAGAGAAGGAACCTCTTCCTTCCTCATCCACATTATCTACCTGATGGATAGAAGCAGGTCTGGACTGGGTTTGAAGACCAATGACTTTAGTATAAACTTTTCCAATGAGTTATTGTGGAGTAGAATAGACAATTTCCCAAGAAGAGAATAAACACAAGAAGAGGTCGTTTAGGGCTTGTTTGGTTGCTCCTCTATCATCATTCATTCTATTTGTTCTCTGCATATTTCATTCTCGAGATTGTTTGTGGTTCAGGAGGCCCACTGAGGCCCAATGTTGCAGTTGCTGCCATTGAACTTTGCCCCCACCATGCTGCCTAAGCCAGTCAGGAAGGCTGCCTTGCTCCTCTCAGCCTGAAGTTCCTGCTGACACTTGCAATCAGTCAATCATTATTTTCACATACAAAAGAGCAGGAAGAATTAAAAGGCAGAGTGTGGTAGATTTACTCATCTTATGGAGTTACAGTCTCCCAGAACTTTAGTACATGGTCAGTCAAACTTCAGAGAGACAGAAAATGTGATATATCAATGGGGCATGTTGTGCCTCCAAATAATATTGGGGTATGATTATCAGTGAAAAGGGGTAAAGAGACCTTTGATGGCAGCCCAAAGAGAGAAAGGGGAAATAGATCTACAGCTTTTTATACTACATGCTTGAGTCTCCTAGAGCTTTTTAAATACGTCCAGGACTAGGGTGTGGCTCAGTTGTAGAGTACTTGTCTAGCATAAATGAGGCCCTGAGTTCCATTTCCCTGCACCATAATTTTTTAAAGTTAATAAATGCATAAATAAAATATTTCTAAAAATTATTTGACATTTATTTCTTTCAAAAGTAGACACCACATGTTTTAGGGCAACCTCAGCACCTTAGTGAGAACTTCAGCCACTTAGTGAGATCCTCTCTTAATATAAAAAATAAAAAGATCTGGAGATGTAGTTCAGTGGTAAATAAACCTTGAGTTCAATCACCAGTACCTCAGCAAAAGGCTTAAGCTATGAAGATTTTGGATATTATGTATCAAGAAACAAGGAATATCAACGGCTTAAGTATCTACAGGATAAGAGATTCTGTCATATTTAGCCAATTTTCACAATCATCAAACATTTATTGAGCACTTACTGTGGACTAAGTATAGTTCTAGATATCAGGATGTATTCTAGTACATAATAAGCAAACAATCTGTTATGTGGGGAGCCATGATGAAAGACAAATGCATGTTGTACCAGTCAGAGTCCTAAGTTCAGACAGTTGAATCCACAACTGAATGCACTGGTTGTGTCTGCAGGAAGGGATTTAAGGGCTATCAGAAAGCTCACAGAAACAAATGAACTCCAGAACTCCCTGATAAGACGCTGCAGCTGTTGCAGTTGCTGCCCTTGAACTTTGCCTCAAGGAAACAGCACCTTTGGTCTGTCTGAGGAAAACACAGTAGATCAGTGTACAGGAAGCAGAGTGATAGGATGGCTAAAGGAGAACATAGAGTCAGAGAGCTAATGGGGGCAGCTAGGGCCTTGCTGACTAACAAGGAGGACATTTAAGGCCAGTTTCTCAATCCTTCTATTTGTTTAATACAGATTAATAAATTATAAATTGGGAGCAGACAAAATAAATAAGGAGCCAAGGGACAAGACACAATCCCCAAGGCCAAGCCCCAGTGACCCCCTTCCTCCAGCCAGACCCTACCTGCCCATAATTACCTCCCAGCATTCCACTGAAATTGTTAATCCATCAAATGGATTAACTGATTAATCCACTGATAAGGTCACAGTTCTGATAGTCCAAACATTTCACCTCTTGCAGTAACACAGGAGTCTTTGGGGGACACCTCATATCCAAACCATAACACATATTTTAAATGTTAAAAGATCATGCTCTGACTATCCCTTTAACATAACCCCTAGTAATGTATAAACTTTCCTGATCAATCTTGTCAGTTGCCCTAATTTCCCCTCTGTTTGGTGGGAGAAGAATGCTCAGCTCCTGTTTGCCTGGTTTTTGTGGCATTGATCCCCCCACTCTGAGGAGCTCATCAGTCTTAAAGATTCCAAGTATAATTTTATGACTTTTTATTCTGGAATTTTTAAGGAAGGATTACATTTCAAATAAAACATGTCACTTTTGTCTTCCAGGTTTAAAGGTACATATGCCCTATTTGTCAGATAAAACTCAGAATGTTCAATGACAACCTAGTCCATAGTAAACATACTAAATATTTATTGAATTTGCTGAATAAAAAAGAAATAAAATGTCTTGCTTTTACATATAAACTGAAAGCAAAAACCATAAAATGAAATAATAAAACACAAAACTTCCTGATTTCAAGATCAGTAAGTCACTGTTGCAAATTGTGCTATCGTACTTATTACAGCTTCTTGCTCAGAGTCAACAAGTAACCACAGTAACAGCATGGTAGATACTCCAGGCAGTAATAAGGCACCCTGCTGAGAAGCAGAAACAAACAACCCAGTTAAGAGAACTAACTGTCTCCCTTAACATGTCAAATAACAAAATGAAGTTTATTGGAGTTCATTTCATCTATGCCAGATATGTTCAACCTAAGTGTCTATAGACAGGTGTATGGATAAATATAATGTATTCATACAGTGGAATATTATTCAGCTTTTAAAAAGAAATCCTGTTGTATACTACAACAACAGTGAACTTTGAGGACATTGTAAGTCAGTCAGGAAAAGAAAAATACTACTTGATTCTAATTACATGAGGAATCAAAAGTAGACATGTACCAATTCCATCCTGTAGTTTAGAAAACAGGCACCAAACGAATAGAACAATTATACAAAGGCACACACAGAGAGCGACCATGTCCCCTGGATGTTCTGCAATACCACATCTGTACCCCCTTCTCAACAAAATCCACATTTTTTCTCACTTCCACCTCCACTAAAAGGAAGATAGTTGTCTCTTCCTCTTTTCCGCCTTCATGCTACCTGGTTCTTGCTTCTATTACAGCTCTGACTAGGTATGCATCTGACCTGTCAGTTTCCCAGGACCAGGCTGTGAGCATCTTGAAAGGCAGAGATAATCTGATAGTTTCTTAGATTCTCCAAAAGTAAATGTCAACATCATCATTAACTGGAGCAGTATCTTAACAAATGTTGGTTGAGTCAATGAATAGATATCTCACTTTTCTGGAAAAAAAATGAAAAGTTTCAAGCATAAATAACCAAATTGATGTTTAAGTTTAACTTGCCAGGAACCTGGCCCACACCGTTTTCCAACCATGGCAAAATATACCTAATTCTAGCAGATTACTTATCATGTAAGTAATTTATATTTTCCATATAAGTCAAAAGACACCTCGAAGTGTTTTTGAAATTAAAGAGTCAAACACCATTACTTTACTGATAAGGAAATGGAGACCCAAGATGGTCAAAGGACAAAATCACACACATGACTGAATGACTGATTTGGGGCCACAACCTACATCTCCAAACTGTCTAGTCTCTCTTCCACATCATGCTATTTAAACCATATTCATATTACTAGCTAATTATCTCCACCTAAAAATAATTAAGCTCTGATAGTTGTAATTAAACAAATATGCTCTGCCTAGGTTAAAACCTCCAGTATCATATTTTTAAATGCTAGTCATGCAGAGCCACGAATATCTCCTCTAACATTCTTCATATTAAATTAATAGCACACATCAAAAATCTACTCCCAAATAGACTTATTTTCTAGCATCTGGTGATATAGACATGAAGGCAGTGATGTTCATTTTCAAGTTCAGTTAGTTGTCAAACATTTTTATTCTGTAGAAGACTGGGTTTTATCCCAAGTGGTAACTACTAAGGTGCAACACATATTTGATTATTTGCTGTTATTTCAGTTTAATAAGGCATTCATTCATAGGATTTTATCAAAACTTGAACAAAATTCAGGTTGTATTTTTACTAATGCCAGGCCCTTATAAGACACAATAATCCAAACAAAATCAGCACCTTCTCTCCTAGGGCTTATTTTCCACATGAAGAGCTTTACTACTGATGAATAATGCACCAGATACAAGTAAAATGAAGAGAAGGAGGAAATAAGATGTGTAATCAAGGCAGATGCTTATCATAAAGTAGGGGACATCATACACATTCCTTCCATGGAACATGGAACCCTACAGGAAAATAGCTGGGAAAGAGTGATCCAGTCAGATAGAAAAGAATGTGCAGAAGCCCTGGAGAGTGTATATATAATCTTGAGGATCTGGATGTAGGCAAATAGTTGAGAGGAAATAAGGTTGAAGGGGTAGCTAGGAGACAGATCATGAAAATATTTATAGGTCACAGTAAAACTTTTAGCTTTTAGTCTAAATGCCCTGGGGAGCCACTGGGTGGTTAGCACAGGAGAGCAAGACAATGGTTAGCATAGAGACCAGACAATGCAGGTGTTCAATCATGAGATGACAGTGGCTTGGACATGAGATGTGGTTAGCTTTGGGACATCATTTGCTAATTGACTGAGACTAGGACATCAAAGAAAAAATGAGTAAGAGGTGATTCCAAGATCTTTGAGCAACTCAGGAAATTAAATGCCATTTAGTAGGATGAGAAACATTATAGGAGGAATAGGATTGGAAGAAGGTGAGAAATCAGAAGTTCACTGCTAGAAATTTTAAATCTGAGATAGCTGTGAGATATCTAAGCAGACAGTAGACACAATCTGGAAAATTCTGGACCAGAGACATAATTTTGCTATAATCAGCATATAGATGCTATAAAAATTTTGAAGCCGGGCGCGGTGGTGCACGCCTGTAATCCCAGCACTTGGGAGGCTGAGGCAGGAGGATCGTGAGTTTAAAGCCAGCCTCAGCAACTTATCGAGGCCCTAAGCAACTCAGTGAGACCCTGTCTCTAAATAAAATACAAAATAGGGCTGGGGATGTGGCTCAGTGATCGAGTGCCCCTGAATTCAATCCCCAGTACAAATAAGTAAATAAATAAATAAATAAATAAATAGTCTTTAAAAAAATTTTTTGAGATGAGATCACTGAGAGTATGAGTATAGGCAGAGAAAAGATTCAGGTCTGAGTTCTGAGTCCTCCCACCATTTAAAGTCTAGAAGAGGAAGATAATACAGCAAAGGAGGCTGAGTAACAGTTATCCATGAAGGAATTCTGTGAGTTATCTCCAAAGCCACGTGAAGCTAGGGTTGCAAAAAGAAAAAGTGTAAAACTCTATGATGTGCTCTTGAAATGAGGACACACATGGACATTGACTTTGGCGATATGGTGGTCTTTAGTGGCCTTAATAAGAGTTGTTTCAGCAGAATAACTCCCAGCAAGATTGTGAGGCAAGGAAGTCAAGATAACATCAAAAAACAACTCCTTCAGGGAGCTTTCTATAAAAAGAGGAAGTATGGAATCTTAGCTGGAGGGAGATGTGGCATCTTGGGATGGTTTTTTAAGATTAGAAATTTTGTGTTATGTTTTGATGCTAATGGGGAAAAAAGTGACTATGTAGGAATGAGAGTAGATAATTATAGATGTAAAAATCATAAATATGCAAGAGGGGATTGGATCCAGCGCCCAAGGGGTCAGATTGCTCTCAAATAGGCACACCAACAGCTCCTAAAAATAATAGAAAGGGAAGGAATAGGATATACTCTCCGAAACATGCTAGCTAGTGGATTTGGTCTGCTTGGATCACTTCTATTTTCTGACTTAACTAAACTCTTCCAGTTCTAAGTTCTGAATAAGCTAGAAAGTGAGGTCCATGAGGGAATAGATCATTGTCTACTGTGCTCACAAGTAAATCACAGTGCTTAGAATGTTGCCTATACATGGGAGATGCTCAAGAAATATTTGGTGAGTGAATCAGTAAAGAAGGAGTTGCTGTATCTTTAGCCTTTTTTGTTGTTATAAATAGTCTTTTTTTTTTTCTTTTTTTGCAGTGCTGGGGCTTGAACTCAGGGCCTTGTGCTTACAAGGCTAGCACTTTACCAACTGAGCTATATTCCCAGCCCTACAAATAGTGTTCTCACCCACAAATATTCAACCTTCTCACCTCATCCTAGCACTTTTTTTTTTTTTTTTGGTACGGGGGATTGAAATCAGGGGCACTCAACCACTGAGCCACATCCCCAGCCCTATTTTGTATTTTATTTAGAGACAAGGTCTCACTGAGTTGCTTAGTGCCTTGCTCTTGCTGAGGCTGGCTTTGAACTTGCGATCCTCCTGCCTCAGCCTCCCCAGTCGCTGGGATTACAGGCATGCGCCACCAAGCCCAGCTATCCTAGCGCATTTTTAGGAGCACTTCCCCAAATGATTTTTTAAAAATATGTGGTCCTTTAAGACAGCAATTTGTGGTTTGCGTTCATCTATTTTTGATTTGTCAAAACATTTTCTGCAGTATCTAATAGGGAGTTTAAAAGCTTCATGAACAAAAAGGCACATTTTTTCAAACTTAAATGAACTCAAAAGAATGAAAAGCTTGGGTTGAGTTCAAAATTTTTTGAGTTTCCAAGGGAAAAAAAAAGGAACAAAACTTGGAGTTTTTATTTCCAGCATTTGGATACTAAACATATGAAATTCCAGGGTCCAATCTGGACTAAAGGAATAAAAATTTGGAGACAAACCCAACTGTGACATGTTTTGAAAGACTCTTGAACCAAAATCAAACTAAATGGCCTGCCTAGAAATCACATTTTTAAAATTTCCAGTTGTTTTTCTATAGCAACAACAATAGAAACCTTTGTTTTACTAAATCCTAAACAGTTTCTAATCATGTAACAGAAATGGGTGGCTTGGTATGTTTAATGAGAAGAGAAAAACAGAAGGTCAACTACTCTTCAAGCAATTGAGGATATTAATCTGATTCTTTCTCATAAAATTGATTAATAAACATGAAAATATTTACTTTTGCTAGCAAGCACAGAAAAGCAAATAAAAGCAACAAAACAACATTTCACCTATTAAGAAGCTAAAAAATAGCTGGATGTGGTGGTGCACACCTATAATACCAGAAACTCATGAGGCTGAGGTTGGAGGATGGCAAGTTCAAAATCAGCCCTAGCAACTTAGTGAGATCCTATCTCTAAATAAAATAATAAAAGGGTTTGTGGTATGGATCAGTGGTTACGCACCCCTGGGTTCAATCCCAGGTACCAAAACAAAAAAAAAAAAAAAAAAAAAAAAAAAAAAAACTGAAAACGTCTCTATTCCATGCCCATACGTTTTCCATATTTTTTATGATTTTCATGATTTCCTTAGGATAATTCTTCAGCATGAGATATAATTAGATGAAAAGCCTGAGAAGTACATAGTTAAAATACTATACGTGATGATTATCAAAAACACAAACTACACAGCATTCTACTAGCATTAATTTCTTATCGATTAATTTTTTAACTTAATATACAATAAAATTCACCCTTCTTGGGGCATGTTCTATGAGTACTAAAAAAATGTATAGTCACATGACCATTCGAAGTCAAGATACAGAAAAGGTCCATCACCCCCAAAATATTCCTTTATTATTAACTCTTTTCCCACCCCAACTCCTGGGAACCACTGATCTGTTCTCTGTACTTATAATTTTCTTTTTCCATAAGGTCAAAAAATTGGACATATACACCATGAAACCTTTGGAGTCTGCTTTGTTTCACTTGACCTAAAGCATTTGAAATTTTTCCATATTTTTGCATGAATCAATTGGTTTGGGGGTTTTTTTCTGTTTTATTTTTGAGTAGTATTTCATGGTGTACAGGTACCACAGTTTGACTTTGCATTGATCTGTTGTTGAGTTGTTTGCCCTTTGTAGTGTGGGTTTTTGTGTGAACCTAAACTTTTTTTTTTCTTTAGTACCAGAGATTGAACCCAGGAAGTGTAACCACTGAGCCATGTCCCCAGCCCTTTTTAATATTTTTTATTTAGAGACAGGGTCTTGCTAAGTTGCTTAGGGTCTCACTAAGTTACTAAGGCTGGCTTTGAATTTAAAATCCTCCTGCCTCAGCCTCCTGAGCCAGTGGGATTATGGGTGTGTGCCACCACAGCCAATCTTTTTTTTCTCTTGAGTGAATCAACACTTTTGTTAATAAATTATATGTCATAATTATTCTGTAGTTTTTAAGTACCTGGTAAAGTTTTAAGTTAGCCCAGGAAATATGGTACCCTAGTTTGAAGAACACAGGCTTAGGTAAAACCACATCCAGGATAAAGTACCTAAACCTTTGGGCACCTAGTTAAAATTTGGAAAGTACTAGCGACAAAAAGATACTCTCCAGCCAAGCTCAGTGGTGCATGCCTGTAATCCAAGGAACTCGGGAGGTTGAGGTAGGAGGTTTGGGAGTTCAAAGCCAACCTTAGCAATGGCGAGGTACAAAGCAACTCAGTGAGACTCTGTCTCTAAATAAAATACAAAATAGGGTTCTGGATGTGACTGAGTGGTTGAGTGCCCCTGAGTTCAATCCCTGGTACCAAATTAAAATTAATTGTGAAGTCTTAAAATACTCAAAATAGTGCCAGAGAAGGGGTTGTTGCTTTAATAATGATGCTAACTTTCAAAAGTTGCTTTGAATGCTTTTGCTGATTATGGAGAAACATGCAAGGGGACAGGAAAACTTCTCAAATTTAAACTTCCCTTAATAAATTAAAATCTGAACAATCAGTATTAACAGTCAATAATATTTTTAATTGTAAAAATAAAATAATAATTGTCTCTACCTACAAGGAGTTTACAGATTTGCTGTGGGGAAGTTGTCTTGTAACTAGATAGAAATGACCATCCAGGAAAGAAAATTACCAAGTCCAGATGGACTTCAGAGTTGGGACCTGTGGAAAAGACTTGTGGGAGAAAAAGGGAAGGGCAAATTTTGCTGTGTCCTGAAGGAGGGGTGAGACTTTTCATCTAAAATGTTAGTCATCTATAATCCATACACCTTGAAGTGTAAAGCAATTAGACAGGCTCTTGAAACTGATATTTTTTCCTGTTCTCATGCAACTATATGAGTCACAAAACCATCCAAAATAATTAGAAAACCTTTTAGCACCCAAATGGCAGGAAATAGTTGTCTGTGCATCCAGGGCACATCACTAAGTATCATCTTCACATTTGCCAGATAACACCCATTGGATCAATTACTCAACACTACTATTAAATTTAGAGAACATTAACAGAGAAGGGTGAAGGACTAATGAGTCATTCCCAAATAAAACTGACTGATTCCATTTGTACAACAAACTAATCAAAGTCAGATGTAGTAGCTAAATCTCAATTCACATTTATTTCTGTAGCCAGAAAATGTGTCTTTCTGTAATACCAACGTTTATATGGTTTTAGTAAGTTTTCCTAAACTGTCTCTATCTAACTTGTCAAAAGAGAAAATTACCATAGTTCATTTAGAAAATTCTTTTTCACAAAAAGCACATAAATGAGTACATATTCCTCTTTGTTTTCATGGCTCCCCTCCTTTCCTAGCTTTCTTCCTTCCCACTACTTTATGCCCACTCCTCTCACTCGTCTCTTCCCATAGGCATATCCTACAAATATGCACAAAGTCATCAAGGAAGCATATTTACTTTTTTAAATTTATTTTGATTCATTGTACACAAATGGGGTACAACTGTTGTTTCTCTGGTTGTACACGAAGTAGAGTTGCACCATTTGTGTAATCATACATATACATAGGGTAGTGATGTTTGTCTTGTTCTGTTATTTTTCTTTTCCCCCACCCCCTCCCAACCCCTCTTTTTCCTCTATACAATCTATCCTTCCTCCATTCTTGCCTCCCTCCCACCCCCCATTATATATCATCATCCACTTATCAGAGAGATCATTCAGCCTTTAGTTTTTTGGGATTGGCTTATCATATTTATTTTTAAACTTAGAATATTTGATTCCCAGACATCTAGTCACCAAGAATTATAAAGCTATTGACTATTAATTAATTTTTTTGATGTTAAATAAATATATATGACACATATATGTAAAATACATGTTCAATTAAGACAGAAATGTATTCCTTTATTAACCAATACAGCAAATATTAATGACATGTCTCATGTGAGCTGGGCTCAGAGATATTCTGTGACATTCACAACCCCTGCCCTCACTGTGCTTAGAGTCTAAGAGTACAGGAAAGGAGATAAAGCAGTTATAATCCTGGCAGTGTACAATGAAAGAGGCAGAATAATGTGGGAGCACAAGAAAGAATCATCCTTCCCAGACTGAGTGAGTAAAATCTCTAAAGGATGTAATCCTCGAATGAGTCTTAAAAAGGCAAGTGAAAAGAAATCAGAAAAAAAGAACTAAAAAATAAAAGGGGGCATCTGTGGGAAGCTTGTATGAGAACCAAGCATAGTTGAGCCATTAACTAGGAGGATCTGGCCTCAGGAACTCATTTGACAATTGTTCAAGAATGCCTGAGTCATTTGGTTATCCTGCATGGTTCACCACTGAAGTTCAAATACAAGCATTGAATATGGGGAGTGACCCGCTACAACCAAATGGCTTGCTTACCTCCACCCCCCATCCTGTTTTTCTAGAAAGAAGCTCCTATCAGTCCCCTTTTGATCTACCACTATATAAAAAGCAAGCACAAGCTCCTTCCTTTGTTAGAGCCAGACCCTTCTGAACAGCTCAATCAGTCATGCCCCTGCTCTTAAAATAATTCTGTCTTCTGTCATTATTTCTAATAAATAATTTCATAGTTTTTATTTTGCAGCCAGCCCATCCCTCCAACAGGAACCCTTTCCCTTGTCAACTCAGGACATGCCACAAGAGGTATCCCAATCAGAGGATACAACAAGTAAGAGGTGTTTTTATGAAACTGCAAGTGGCTTTTGCAAAGCCAGGCATTTAAATTGTGCTTGGAGATCCATAATAAGCTGGAATTTATCACAGTTTTAGTTTATACAAATCTCACTTTCCACACATGACATCTCTTCCCTTCCTACAAGTTAAGCATTTTTAAATGAACATGAAATTAATGTAGTTTCTTTGGAGGGTGCCTTTGCACATGTACTCTCTCTGTAGGTCCTGGTCACACAGTGGGGTGCCAGGCTCAGAGTCCTCCCCAAAATGGTCTTCTGAGGCTTATCCCTGTTTACCAACAGCCCTTCTCTCCTTTTATTCCTGAACACAATTAACTAACCCGCCCTGGCCTCCTTGCTGAAAAGTTGGCACCCTATAAGTAATTCTGGGAAAACTGGTATGGACAAAAGTGATCTGTGCTGCCATGAAAATCTTCCTCACTCAAAACTGTACTCTTAATCTTCCCATCCAGCAGTGATTTAAGATATTGTAGGTGGCAGTATCATGAGATGGACAAAAACTGTGCTCCTAAACTTGTAGCAAAGTCCCTCCTTCAAACCACACTGGACTATGACATGAGCACAATATAGACTTTTGTGTTCAGACTTTATTGTGTTTTTAGTTGTGTGTCAGTACAGTAGTTAACTCAGAGTATTTATTCCATCCTCAGTTCATACTTTCCACTACTTGATTTATATATATGTGTGTATATATATGTGTGTGTGTGTATATATATATATATATATGAATGAGAGAAAGAGAAAAAATGAGAGAGAGAGAGAAAAAGAGAATACCTTTTTTTAATTTTTATGTGGTGCTGAGACTTGAACCCTACCTCACATGTGCTAGGCAAACACTCTACCACTGAGCTACAACCCCATCTCCCTACTTGATTTTTAATACTATATGTTGCGTATCACTACAGTATACCAGCACACTGTGGTGACATGACTAATTGCCGCCACCTTCTTCATTGCAGCCTCACCCATAGCTCCATAATGGCTGATTTGAACTGAACATTTGAACTGCTCTCGGTCTTCCCTGGACAAGAAAATCTCTTTACTGCAAGCCTTAAAAGATTTTGAAAAAAAATCTCCTAAAAATATATTTACCATTTATGAAGACTGCTAGAGACTACATCTTGCCTGTTTATTATTTCTTTACTCACTGTGTATTTTTCTCATCTTTTTTATTTCTCTATGACAATTTATTCTGCAGCTTCCTCCTATAAAAAGCAACTTTTCATTATGCATTTTAATGTAATAACCAGTCACTTAAACACCACTCTATGGTTTAGCACAATTTAACTACTTAACAAGAAACAACCATTTCAAACTTTTATGTTTGAATTATTTTTATAAGAACACTTTTAATAATAAAATAATAAACACTTATTTTAAAACATAAAAATATACAAAAACACTTAAATAGAAAATAATCTCGGGCTTCAGCTGAGATTTACCCAGGAGCGGAGCTGTT
Organism: Glaucomys volans; assembly: GCA_020662805.1. Classification (NCBI taxonomy): domain Eukaryota; kingdom Metazoa; phylum Chordata; class Mammalia; order Rodentia; family Sciuridae; genus Glaucomys; species Glaucomys volans. The sequence continues at coordinate 128,119 of JAJEJO010052423.1, forward strand.
TGCCGGCTCCAGCAGGGAATTTGGGCCCGGTCGGCGCCATTCTCCAGATTCCCTGGCGGAGTGTCTCCATTTTGACCTCACTGAGCCCCCGGACCTAACCCCACCCCTTTCCCCGGGGACACAGCGCTGCGGCTTCAGCGCTGCGGCTTCAGCTGAGATTTACCCGGGAGCGAAGCTGCTTGCCGGCCCCAGCGGGAATTTGGGCCTGGTCGGCGCCATTCTCCAGCTTCCCTGGTGGAGAGACTCCATTTTGACCTCTCTGAGCCCCCGGACCTAAGCCCACCCCTTTCCCCGGGGACACGGCGCTGTGGCTCCAGGGACACAGTGCGGCATGTCCTGGTTGCCTCTGCCCAGAAACATTGATCATTCCCAACCTGGAGGTGGTGAGATAGCGGCTATCTTGGTTCACCACTTGATCAAGCACCTCTCAAACATCTGGTGAGTTGCTGGAAATCTGCAGGGACGCTCTGGGTCTTTACAGGAAAGTTGCAATCCCTCTGATTTGCACTACTAGAGGGGAGGATATATGAGCAGCATGGGAAGACATGGGAAGAAAGTGTCCCAAACAAACCTGGATGGTGCATCAGGAGATCCTAAGGACACCACGGAAGAGGGAATGACAGAAATGGAGTTCAGAATGTTCATAATTAAAATGATCCGAGAAGAGAATGAGGTGACAAGAGAGCAGATTCAGGCTATGAATAATCAACTATTAGAGCAATTTCAGGAAGCAAAAAATCATTTCAATAAAGAGATAGAAGTTCTGAGAAAAAAGCAAACAGAAATCCTTGAAGAAAACAAGGAAATGAAGGAAACAATCAACCAAGTTAAAAACTCAATAGAAAGCATAATTAATAGAATAGATCACTTGGAAGACAGAACCTCAGACAATGAAGACAAAATATTTAATCTTGAAAACAAAGTCGAACAAACAGAGAAGATGGTTAGGAATCATGAACGAACCCTCCAAGAAATATGGGACATCATGAAAAGACCAAATTTAAGAGTTATTGGGATTGAGGAAGGCACAGAGATACAAACCAAGGGTATGAACAATCTGTGCAATGAAATAATATCAGAAAATTTCCCAAATATGATGAATGAGATGGAGAATCAATTACAAGAGGCCTACAGGACACCAAACGCACAGAATTTCAACAGATCCACACCAAGGCACATTATAATGAAAATACCTAACATACAAAACAAAGATAGAATTTGAAAGGCTGCGAGAGAAAAGCAGCAGATTACCTACAGGGGGAAACCAATACGGATATCAGCAGATTTCTCAGCCCAGACCCTAAAAGCAAGAAGGGCCTGGAACAACATACTTCAAGCTCTGAAAGAAAATGGATGCCAACCAAGAATCTTATATCCAGCAAAACTTACCTTCAGATATGATGACGAAATAAAATCCTTCCATGATAAACAAAAGCTTAAAGAATTCACAAAGAGAAAGCCTGCCCTACAGAACATTCTCAACAAAATATTCGAAGAGGAAGAAATGAAAAATAACAACCTCGGTCACCTAGGGGAGGAACTACCCTAAAGAAAGAGTCCATCAAAGGAGAAACAAAGTTAAGCTAAAAACCCTAAAAAAGCTAAAATGACAGGAAATACAAGTCATATCTCAATAATAACCCTGAATGTAAATGGCCTAAACTCATCAATCAAAAGACATAGACTGGCAGACTGGATTAAAAAGAAAGACCCAACGATATGCTGCCTTCAAAAGACTCATCTCATAGAAAAACATGCCCACAGACTAAAGGTGAAAGGTTGGGAAAAAGCATACCATGCACACGGACTGAGAAAAAAAGCTGGGGTTTCCATTCTCATTTCAGACAAAGGAGACTTCAAACCAAAGATAGTCAGAAGGGATAAAGAAGGACATTTCATATTGCTTAAAGGTAGCATAAATCAACAGGACATAACAATCATAAATATTTATGCACCAAACAATGG
>JAJEJO010052425.1:0-27971 GCA_020662805.1 Glaucomys volans
ATTCAACCTACTTTTCACCAATCCATCTGCCATACTCACTGTGCACTTATGATGTGCCCAGGTTGTGCGACACCCTCCCTGACTTCACAGAGTGTGCAATCCAGTAGGGGCAGGGAAACCAGAATTTAAGTAAGACCTTAGCAATGTTTGAGCTAGATCCACATACTTTGGGGCAAAGGTTTTCAAGCTTGAATATGCAATAGAATCACCTGAAGTTTTGCTAAACCACAAGTTGCTAGGCCCACCCCATAGTTTCTGAATCAATAAGTCTGTAGTGGGGCCTCAATTTTTTTTTTTTTTGTCTGTTACAAGTTTCCAGGTAATATTGAGGCAAGTCTCAGTTTCCATACTTATAGAATGGATGTACCTCATAGCAGAACCAATGAGAAAATGAGCCTGGATGTGAAAGCCATTGCCAAACATGAGATGATTTCTATAAACAACTGCAGTGTGAATTTGAGGAAACTGGATGTCGCTATAAAAGTGGAGAATCTCTAAGTTTAACGTACCGATAAGGCTATAAAGTTCAGTCAGAGACTAGAACTTGAGCATTAATCTCTTATTCTCTTCTATAATAAAAGTATTGCATAAGTAATAACAATCAAAACTCATAGGATTTTTGTTTGTCTGTTTGTAAGTTTTAAGGTTCAGTCTCAGCATGGTAGCTTACCCATTTTCTGTTGCCCATAGGTTGAACACTCATGGGGAGGAGGTTTCACCTATGTCCTCTCTGTCTCCTACAGCTGTCCATGGCTTTTGCTCAATAAATAGTGGGTATGCCAAAATAAGAAAAAAGAAAAAGCGGGGATTCCATGAAAACAGAAGAGAGAGCAATGAGTACAGAACGTTACTGGTTTTAAAGCTGGAGAAGGAAGCCAGAGAACTGTGGAAACCTCTAGAAACTAGAAAGGGTAAGCGAATGAATTCTCTCTCAAAGTCTCCAGGAGGATCTCAGCCCTGCTGATGCCTTGAGTTTAGCCAGTGAGATCCACGTTGACTTCTGAACTACAGAACTGTGGGGCCATCAGTCTGTCTTCTTCTAACCCACTAAGTCTGTGGCGATCTGTCACAGCGGCCATATTAGACATGAATAGCAGAAAAGCATCAAGTGCTCGCAAACTATACAACACAATCCAGAGATCAAAAAGAAATAAAAGGGAATTTTAGAAAGTAGTCTCAACTGAATGGAAATGAAAACATATCAAAATCTGCGGGGTGACCCTAAAGCAGTACTGAGAGGAAAATTCATAGTACTAAACAATTTTACCAGAAAAACAAAAAGGTGTCAAATCAGTGACCTCGGCTCTTATCTTAAAAAACAAAACAAAAACAGAAAAAGAAGAACAAAATTTTAAAAGAAGAACAAATGTAACACTGAGCAAATAGAATAAAGGTAATAATAAAGACCAGAACATAAATCAATGAAATAAGAGACAGAATGAAGAAAATCCATGAAACAGAAAGGTGATTCTTGGAGAAAAATTGATAATATGGATAAACTTTTAGCAAGATTGATAAGGAATAAAAGAAGATACACATTACCAGTGTCAGGAGTGAGAGCAGCAGGATGCCGCTCTTGCAGTTTCCACAGATATTGAGAGAATTAAAAGAAATACTATGACCAACTTTAAGCTAATAAATTGAAAAACCTAGAGGATAAGTTCCTTGAAGGACACATGACTGTGGCTCATTCAAGGAAGAATGATGACCTTAAAGAAACAGATGAATATTATGTAGCCTATATTTAGATAAGATTTGAAATTTGGTTAAAAACCTTCCCACAAAATACCTTGCCAGGTCCAGGCTTCACTAGTGAATTTTTTTTTTTTTTTTTTTTGGTACTGGGGATTGAACCCAGGGGTACTCCACCACTGAGCCACATCCCCAGCCCTATTTTGTATTTTATTTAGAGACAGGGTCTCATTGAGTTGCTTAGGACCTCGCTAAGTTGCTGAGGCTGGCTTTGAACTCGCGATCCTTCTGCCTCAGCCTCCCAAGTGCTGGGATTACAGGCGTGCGCCACCTCGCCCGGCTTCACTGGTGAATTTTATCAAACACTTAAGAAAGAAACAACACTAGTTCATGAACTATTCTGAAAAACTGAAGAGGAGAGAATGCATCCCAATTCATTCTGTGAAGCCAGCATTGCCCTTAGCATTTTAAAATTTCATTAAAAAATTTTTTTTTCAGTGGTCAAGATCAAAGCCAGGGTCTCATGAATGCTAAGCAAATGCTCTATACCTGAGCTGTATTTCCAGCCCCACCTGGATTTTTTTTTTAATGATGACAACATTGCAATGAAAGTTATAGACCAACATTCCTCCTAAATACATATGTAAAATTTTTTTGGAAAAATTAACAAAGTGACAGAACAAATAAAATTTAATAATTAAAAAAAACTTAAAATGTAAGCAGTATCAAATGCAAGATTCTGGAATGTGTAACAAACAAGTTGAAAATTAAAAAAAAATCAAAGTGAATCCAAAACTGTATCGAACAGAACTAGATTTATTCCAGGGATACTAGGTGGATTTAACATTTAAAATCAATCAGATAATTTAAACAGGTACAATGAAAGTACTTGAAAAAATCCACCAGTCATTTCTGATAAAGAACATTTCTGCAAACTAGAAATTAGAAAGAAATTTCCTCAGTTGGAGGAAGGGCACCTGCAAAAATCCCACAGCAAGCATCATTCTTACTCAGGAAAGGCTGAATGCTTTCACCTTAAAATCAGGAACAAGGAGGAGTTTTCTATTTTTTTTTCCACATCTACTCAACTAGAGGTTCTAACCAGATCAATCACTAGGTTGAAACCCCAAATCCAAATTAAGCAAACAGAAAAAGGATCCACATCAGAAAGAAAGAAGTAAAAATGCCTATTCCTTAAATTGTATTTGACATTATTATGGTCTATGTAGAGAATCTGATGGAATCTATGAAAAAGTTATGAGAACTAACCAGTAAGCTTGCAGGATGCAAGATCATCATTCACAAATGAACTAGTTCTATATGGCAGCCACAATCAGAAAGATGACCTTAAAAGGTATGCAAGACCTCAATGCTGAAAACTACAAAATATTGAGAGAAATTAAAGAAGACCCAAATAAGCGGAGTGATATAACTTGGTCATAGGTTGGAAAACTTGATATTATTATGATATCAATTCTCCACATTAATTTATGGATTCAATGCAATCTCAGTCAGAGTCCCAGCAGCATGAGCTCCATTTTCTAGAACTCATTGGTTTAAGAAAACTGTGAAAAAGTTTACTTACAATTCAGCACTGAAAAGAAAAAATGTCATTATGTAGTTTTCTATCACTATAACAAATACCTGCGATAAATCAACTCATACAGCTCCGGTTTTGGACCTTTCAGTCCATGATTGGTCGGGGTCATATCTGGGCTGGTGGTGAGACAGCACATCATGGTGGGGACACCTGGTACAGCGAAACTCTTCACCTTGTGGCCAGGAGGTGAAACACAGGAAAAGGAAGAGGAAGGACCTGGGGTCTCTCAGTCCCCTTCAAGACCTCCCACTAGACCCCACCCCCAGAAGTTTCTACCACCTTCCAATAGCGAGCACCAAGCCTTGGCCAGAGGGCCTGTGGGACACATTCCAGACCCAAGACACATCGAGTGCTGACCTACAGTTTGGGGAAGAAACTTTTGGGGCAAACCATACCTACCCAAAGATAACTCCCCTAGAGATGTCTTTCTGTAGCTCATGGGCAGAGCACAAAGCAAAGTTAAGGGTGAAAAGAAAGCAGCTCAGAGAGAAAAGAATGGGTTCACCATCCAGTAATTTCCTCAGTTGAGAAACTATTTACATACATATCAACTGCATATTTATATCACTTTATGGTGGTTGGAAAATGAGAGTGTCAAAGAGTCGTGAATGATGGGCCATCCTCAAACCAGGGCATTTCCTTTTACTGTTTTAAGTATGAGAGGAAAGAGTGCAAAAAGACAGGCTTTTCTGTAGAAAAATTTAGGAGAGAGAAAAAAAGAAACCCTTTTTTGAGTTAAACAGAACTTTCTAAATGACATCTCGTCTTAGTGAATTGTTACCAGTTAGATGTAAAGCTGTACCAGCTGTAAAGCTGAAACTGGGCATGCAGAAGAAGTCAACCACAGTCCACGGTGGGCAGGCCAGCGAGAAGGCTCAAGGGAGTCCACTGTTGAGTTCGTTTTCATCAAAGAAAGACCAATACAAAATGCATACATAGAGAAATGCACGAAAGTGTAGATTAACAGAATGATACTGGTGTGTCCATCCTTTTTATCTTTTGTTGATGTTGATTCCTTAATATTTATGTTTTAAAAAGAGGAAGAAAAGGAGAGAGAGATTTATGTGATAGGAACAGGGTTTATCTTACAAATATAAAACATTCACTTTACTATGTTTCTAGAAAAGTTTGCCAGCCTCTTTACCCAGGGATGGCAAACAGCACACACTGTACTCCTCCACGTTTTAGTCCTTGGCAGACATGACTAATCAATCACAGGTCTTTCCTAGATAGGCCTGGACTAGGCCAAAGAATCTGCCTCAATAACCTTCTCCAGGCAACCATTCCAATCAATCGGAATTGGCAGGTAGCATGAAATCTATTTGCCATTCCTAGACTTGTGGTAATACCTGAGTTATTCAACCCTTTAAAGATCAAATGACATAGAATCCAAGGACTGTGAATGATTAGGCTCAGATTAACTGTGTAGTCTGAATGGTGACACCAGGAACTCTACAACTTACCTAAGAAAAGTGAATGGAAAAAGTGATGTTAGTGTGGGCATGAAGACAAAGAGCTCTTTTATTTATATACTAATCCTCTTCTGTCCTGACCTCTAATGTGTGATCAGCTAAGACCTGTGCTCCATGAGCACAGTCCTTGAAGCTCGAAGAAGTCCTTTTAACACGTCCCTATGTCTCAGACGTGGGTTGTGAGCTGCGAGATTAGAATGTTCCTTTGGCACAGGAAATTTTAAGCATCTTAAATATGTTATGTGGAAAAAATAAGAACAATATAACCTTGTCAATAAACTGTCTGGCTCAAAGTTTTGTGGTGGAGGCTGGGGGCAGAGCGATAGCTGGGGTCGGGGAGGGAGGGCCTACCTGATTTTGGCAGTTGGATGCAAGGTGTACGTCAGCCCCTGCCCAGCGGGAAACAACTGCTCACACGCCCCGCACACTCTCTCACATATACTTCACAATGTCTCAAATATTTATATTGGAGACCTTTTTATTTTTGCTGGAGTTTTGTAACTATAATAATAATAATAGCTGACACATATCAAATGGAAATTATATGCCAGAAACTTCACCTATCATTTCTACCCCTTGTAACAGTTCTCTGAATTAGTTTCGGTCATTCCCATTTTATAGAGGAAGTAGCAGAGGTTTAGAAAGTCTAATCACATTATCTAGTGTCTCGATGGGGACTCACACCTAAGACAGTCTGGAGCCAAACTGAGCTCTCTCTTCCTTGCACTGGGGAATACTGAGACAAGGACTGGGACACAAGGGGACATCTGAGCAGACCCCAAGGTCCTACTCGGCAGACTGCCCAAGTGGGCCGCTGTAGCTAAGCTGGGGAGATGTTCATCAAAGGCACCATCTGCCCCTCCAAATCTGGATGGGAACTCCAGAGGAGACTAGGGGCCTGCTAAGAGCATGAGAGGAGAAAGTGTGTCCTTCAGGGAAACACTGGGGATGGCTGTGGCAGGGACTCAGACATGGGCTCTGGTCAGCTCAGACTGTGACTCTGATTTTTGACAAGCAGATTATACCAGAACCTTCTGCTTGGTCCCCTCATTCAGCTGCTGCTTTTCTGACATCTTTACCAAGTGCGTTACTGAAAACATCAGCTACCACTCTCTGCCTCCTTTTCCTTCTCTCCTCTCCACGTCACAGAGAAGGGTGGCCTTACATTGTGTGCATGTCTGTGGAAGATGACTGCCAGGTCAAAATGCTTTCAGGGGTATCAAAATTAAGCCAAATGATGAGGCTTCCCTCTAGTCAGTCCCCAAAACAGTGCTGCATTTATATGCATATTTTTTCTAATCTCATAGCAACCCCCAAGAACAGCTTCATCCCTATTTATTTATTTATATGTTTATTTTTGCGGTGCCGGGGATGGAACCCAGGGCGTTGCATATGCTAGGTACGAGCTCTAACACCGCGCTACATCCCCAGCTCTTCCTTTTCATTTTATACACAAAGAAACTGAATCTCAGAAGAGCCTGGAAGCTAAAGAAGCCTCTTCCTTTGGAAGAGTCAGGACCACATCCAACCTAGGCATTTCTGGCCCCAGGAAGACTCCCAAAATATAAAGGGAAATATGGAGAAAATAAAGTCTTTAGAAAAAGATGACATAAGAGGTGATTGGTTCCGACCTCTCAGAAATGATGACCCATGAGATTCTGTGAGACTCCCCTGCCCCCAATCTAGAGTCCAGGCCCTGGGTCACTGAACTTTGCCACCTGAGTCATTGGGGATGAACAGAGAAGATTCTGGGCAGATGGGGCAGAACAGGGGTAGGGAGCCTGGCATGGGTGGCAGGGCTGCTGGGGCATGGCATGTTTCTGAAGGACATAGCACCTGTGTAGTGAAGGAAGCAGGTGCAGGAGATGGGGAAGGTGCTCCTGGCAAGGGGAGTCACAGCTGCCAAAGCCTCTGCTTCCAAAGATCAGGGCACTCTAGGGAACATAGTGGTCTCCCCGAGGGCCGGGGATCCCGAGCGGCTGCAGAAGCGAGTGGGCAAGGGCTTATTCCAGAAGAATTTCGCAAGTCATGCGAATGCATGTAAACCTTAACCAGAGAGCACTAGGGAGCCACGGATGGTCACATGGTGCAGGCGCACATGGCTTGTATTTCAGAGTCTTCACTCTGGCTCTATTATTAGGAAGGTCAGGTGGTCACAAGATTGAAGACCCCAGGAGTGACCCCAGGGCCGTGCTGGCTGAAGGCTAGTATAGGTATTTTGTTACAGACAGATGTGTCAGACCCTGGCTGGGGATCTAGAGGTGGCTCTGCATCAACAGCTCCCGTCTCCTGGGTCCCCCTGCCCATGCTGGAGTCAAGTATGCTGGCGACAAACCTGGAGGCTTCGGGACTCTGGAGAAGGAGGGTTTTACTGTTTAAAATCCTAGTCTCAGGGGGATTCTAGAACACCAGCCATGGCCCCCCTTCTCCCTCCTGGGAGAAGTTTGTATTACTACTTTTAAATAAAACCTGCTTAATACGCTTGAAAAAAAAAAATTCCAGTCTCAGCTGGGCATGGTGGTGCAAGCTTATAATCCCAGCAACTTGGGAGACTGAGGCAGGAGGATTTCAAGTTCAAAGCCAAATTCAGCAAGTTAGCAAGGCCCTAAGCAACTCAGCAAGACCTTGTCTCAAAACAAAATATATATTTTTAAAAAGGGCTGGGGGTGTAGCTCAGTGGTTAAGTGCTCCTGGGTTCAATCTCTAGTACCAATAAATAAATACATAAAAATAAAATGAAGTCCCAGTATCTTTCCTAGAAGAATGGAGGAAAGTCCCATGTTGGACAGGCCTGGGTGGGCTGCAATGCAGAACAGAGGCTATTGGGGGTCAAGAGATCTCAGGGGAGCAAACCCCTCCCCACAAGACATCAAGACAAACCTGGATTTCTTGTAGATGGCAGGACTGGGAGGGTTTGGGAGGACAGGAGGAGAGAGGAGCCAGGGACTGTGTGAGCCCGTGGTCAGCCTAGGGCAAAGTGGCCACAGAAGCACCCGGGGTATGGAAGGGACTGGGCTGCTCTTAAAAAGAGGACTATCCAATGTCCCCTGGAATAGCTACTGCTTCTGCTTTGTCCACGCCTCTTGCCTACCACAGGCTCTTTGCTACAAGAGAGCTGTTTCCTGTTTGGTTTGGGGTGGACTGAGACCCAACGTGGTCCCTGTGCATTCCATGGAAGACTCAATGGCACCGTGATCACAACTGATGCAGTGGGAGCAGGTGCTTGGAGTGAGAGGTAACCTGAAGAAGGCAAACCTGGAAATTCAAAGAAAACTTTGGGCAAAGCTTGCAAAATTCATGGATGACAAGAGGTGTGGGGGGAGTCTTTTTATTTTTTGTGGTACTGAGTATTGAACCCAGGGGTGCTGTACACACTGAGCTCCACCCCCAACACTTTTTACTTTTTTGTTTTTGAGACAGGGTCTCTCTAAGTGGCTGAGGCTGGCCTTGAACTCGTGATCCTCCTGCCTCAGCCTCCCAAGTTGCTGAAATTATAGGTATGCGTCACTGCATCAGCTCACAGTGAGGATTTTGAGGTTGTGTGTCAAAGTGTCTTCTGCTGCTCCAGAGAAAACCGCCCACATTTATTTTTTGCACTAAGATGTTTCCTTCAGTGATTCCCAATGGACACAGCCTTACAGATTAAGGGCATAGGTTTTGTTCTAGAATCATGGCAGTGAGCCACAGGTCCTGGGCAGTGAGGGTGGGTGCTGTTGTTCTACCCCACTGACTGGTCTGCTGGATTTTGGCGGACACTCCCACCTGATTTACTAGTCCTCATTTTTGCCCCCCACTCCCCTGGGTTGGGTCCTCCACACTTTGGTGACAGGCTCCAGCCTCCGGGGCCCTAGACCTGGTTGGAGATCCAGGTCTCCAACCTACCCACTAGGACCATTCTGGGTTAGCAGAGCTCTAGTGGAGCCCCATTGCAGGGCGTGGGCAGACCCTGCTCTCCAACCCCACCCAAGCCACCTGCAGAGAACAGGCAGCCTGCAGAGGGTGTTTTTTTCCACCAGAATGGAATGACGTGATGGAGGCTCATTTGCCTTCAACTCACTTGACTGCAAATGACAGTTCTCACAAAGGAGCTGGGCTGGTGGGACCTGGCTGGACCAAACTGGCCCTGGGTGGGGGTATCTGCCCTCCTGGGCTCCTGGCCACATGCTCCTGGGCGTCTCTGTCTTGCTTTGATCTCTCCCCCTGTCTCTTTTCTTCCTGTGAGAGGATCTGCCTCTCTTTCTGCTCCTTTTCTGTCTCTGACTGGTTCTACTCCTCTCAGGCCCTTCTCTGTCCCTACCCAGCTCTGTTTCTTCTTCTGCCTCCTACCTCTCCCCTCAATCTCCATGAACCTAGCGGGTTTATTTGAACAACAAAGGGTGATACTTCTTTTACTCATAAACAAGATTCCCAGAGTCAGCTCTTAGACTCTAACCTTGGGAAAAAAGTACTGGGGGAGGGTCAGCTCCCCAGGAACTCTGGACCCAGCAAACTGGCGAGTGGTGCTGGGGATTGGGGATGGGCAGAGACAGAAGTGAGAAATTATTCTTACCCCACGAGTTACCTCTTACTGCTACTGGCCACTGCACGAGTTGTTTTACATACAGTTTTGTATTCAACCCCACAACAGTCCTGCAAAATGGGTTGTACTGCCCTTTTTAGCAGACGAGGAAACTGAGGGTCAGAGCAATCACCTAGCCCTTCAGGGGCAACCTCAGATCCATCCCAACAGACCCCAAGCCTTGCTATCATCTGTACTGGGAGGGCTGCTGGGTTGATTGCTTTTACTTTGGAATTTATGGAACCTGGGAAAGAAACTGGTGCCACCTCATCCTTTTCTATCAGAGGGTGACCTTCAGAGAAGGTGGTGCCCTATCCTTAGCCACTCAACTTGTTAACAGTGATAAAGTGGAGTCCAGGCATCTGATGTTCCAGAGAGGAGGGGATAAGTGAGCTCAGGACCCTGCCTGTGACTCTGCTTGGCCTCTTTCCTTGCTGTGTGGCGTCTGCCAAGACCCTGCCCCTCTCTGAGTTTTACCCTCCCAAACTAAACAGGATCCTAGAACCCTCAACTGAGGTTCTGTGGAAGGGTCTGTCTGACCTTGGGCTGGGACACCGGGGAGAAGTGTGAGGACCTTCTTTTCATGCTTAAATTTCATCATCCAACTGACTTCTGCCTGAAATTTTCCTAACTAGGAGCTAATTCTTTGAAAGGAATTTAATAGAATTAAGCAAGATGATTCTTTATTTTAATTTTTAATTTTTGGTACTGGGGATTGAACCCAGAGGATTGAACCACTGAACCACATCCCCAGCCCTTTTTAAAATTATTACTATTTAGTTTTGAGACAGCACTTTGCTAAGTTGTTTAGGGCCTCTCTAATTGCTTAGCTGGCTTTGAACTTGTGATCCTCTTGACTCGGCCTCCCAAGTGGCTGGGATTACAAGTGCCTCCACTGTGCTAGGCAAGGAAGACGATACTTTAAAAAGAAAGTTTTACAGAGTCACATGGAAGTTGGGGTCAGAGGGCGCTTCTCCCTCAATAACAGCACAGGAACGACCACAGCACAAGGGGCATACTTGTGCCCTTAGGCTGCTCTGGTCTCGCAGGCCACTGTATTTGGGCTTTACAAGGCTGGCAGGTGAGTTGCCAACATGTCTCATTCATTCATTCAGCAAATGGTTTTGAGCACATACTGTGTGTCAGGCACGTCCTCAGCCCAGGGGTGCAGCAGAGCACAGAGCAGAGAAATCCCCAGCCTCCTGAGTCTCACACTCCAGGAGGGTTGGCCAAGGAGAAAGAAGATGAATAAATGAAGTATAATTGTAGGTTAGATTCTTTAAAGTGATTGGGAGAGAAACACAGCAGGCATGCATGGGATGGTAGAGGACAGCAGGGGGGGGGCTCGAAGGGGGGTGGGGGTGGGGCTGGGCCAGGGATCAGACTGCACAACTGGCTGGTCTCCTGGAGGGGCTGCTGCAGGCCCAGGAGACCCAGGCTCCCTGCCTGGACACCAGCTTACTGACCCCCTCCACCCAAGCAGAGAGGGTCTCTCTGTCCCCTCTCTACTGCAGGAAGGCCCTGTTCCCCCACCCATGTTTAATTAAAAAGATGTGTGCCAAGCCTGGTGGCGCACACCTGAAATCCCAGTTACTTAGGAGGCTGAGGCAGGAGGATGGCAAGTTCCAGGCCAGCCTCAGCAACCTGGCAAGACCCTGTCTAAAAAACTAAAACGTAAAAAGTGTGGGGATGTGGCTCAGTGGAAGAGCACCCCTGGGTTCTATTCCCACTACCAAATTTTCTTTGAATTTAAATTTATTTTTTACTGATACCTAGAAAGATAAAAATTGTATGTAAGCATGGGGTACCATGTGATGTTTTGATGCTTGGATCCATTGTGTTATGTTAAATCAGGGCAATCTTATCTCTGTCCTCAGACATCCATCATTTCTTTATGTTAAAAACATTCAAACGCCTTTCTTCGGGCTTACTGAAACGTACAGTCCATTGTCGTGGTTTGTGGTCACCCTGCCGTACCCTAGCCCAGCAGACCTACTTCTCCCAGCTAACTGTAACTCAGCACTGGTTGGCCAGCCTCCCCCACCCGCCTGTCCCTCTGCCTGCTCCTCTGGTGACCACCACCCTACTCTCGACTTGAATGAGATCAGCAGTTTGGGATTTCACATGTGAAGGAGACCCTGTGCTACACATGGCTATTTTCAACTCAATTCTTCAAAAGTTGGCCCTAGACAGAATACCTCAGAACAAAACAAACCAGGAGTGGTGGACAGGCCTGGCAGCCCAGCCACTTGGGAGGCTGAGGCAGGACAATTGCAAGTTCAGCCTGGGCAACTCAGTGAGACTCTCTCAGCAACTTAGTGAGACTCTGTTTCAAAATGAAAAATAAAAGGGCTGGGGATGCGGCTCAGTGGCAAAGGGCCCCTGAGTTCAATCTCTGGTACCAAGGAACAAACAAGCTCAAGAACCACACCCTCCAGGACTCCTCCCTCTGGTGACAACACCACCACTCTGTCCCTGCTCAATCTCGCCAGTGCCATCACCCCGCGGCAGGGACCAGGTCTCCTGCATTTGATTCTGTGTCGTGGGCCCAGCCAAGACAGGCCCAGAACAGGAACTCATGACACGCTGACCCTGGGGAACGAGTAGTTTCGTCTTGTCCTGTGCACAGGGTCAGACCCCCAAGCAGACCCCATGTCCAATGTCACGGACATTCCAATGACTCCAGAGCTGACCTCCACGAGGAGTCACCCAGCTTTTTGAGAGGGCCTTGGTGGACTCATCCCTGGCATTTCTCGGGCCACACAGCAGGATCCTCACTCCAGACACTGTAGCTGTGGAGAAGAGGAGTGCCTGGGGCTCTGGGATTGCCCTACAGCTTTGCTCCCCAGAAAAACCTCCGTAAGGACTACCCCAGTGACATCCATCTCCTTTTGTCCCATCTTCACGATGCCTCCCAAAACCACGCTGGAACTCACCATGCACGCCTGGCCTGGGGACCACCAGGGACATCAAGGCACCAAAACACAGCCTCAAGGAGTCTGTGGTCTAGCTGAAGAGAGGAGACCCAAAGGGACCACAGCAAGAGGTGATGGAAACCCCGAGGGGACCTGACCCAGTTAGCCCAGCGACATGCACCTGGAAGGAGGGATGTCAGGTGCACAGGTGCAGCAAGTGACATCGCTGAGCAGAGGCAGAGTGTCCATTGAGACAGATGTTGTCAGATCAAAGTCCAGTCTAACCAATCACCATTGGACTCTGCAAAATTGACCTAGTCTCTTTGTCTCAGTGTTCCCAACTGTAAAATGGCTTAGTATGGTCACATGCATAGAACAGCACTGACATAGGCTAAGTACTTACCAGAACTTGGCTCCCATCACAGACACACAGAGTTGTCCCTCTAGGTGTGGGTTCTGCATTTGTAGATTCAACCAACTGAGGATGGAAGACACTCAAAACAAAATTGTGTTTAGATTGAACATTTACAATGTTTTTCTTGTCATTATTTCCTAAACAGCACAGTATAACATTTATTTATTCATTTATTGATTGATTGATTGATACTAGAGATTGAACCCAGGGCCCTGCACGTGCTAGGCAAGTGAGCCATGCCCCCAACACTTTTTATTTTGTTTTGAAATAGGCATTGCTAAGTTGCTGAGACCGCCCTCAAACTTGCAATCCTCCTTCCTCAGCCTCCTGAGGAGCTGGCCTTACAGGCATGTACCATTGCACCCTGCAGCATAGCAATGACTTACATAGCTTTTGTATTGCATTGGTGTTATATGTCATCTAGGGATGATATAATGTATACAGAAGGATGTGCATTGATTATTTAAAATATGATAGCATTTTATATAAGGAACTTAAGCATCCGTGAATTTCAGTATTTGCAGGGGATCCTAGAACCAATCCACTATGATACCAAGGGACGACTACATGACTTTGGGTGTATTTCCATCCCATTCCTGCCCCTCTGTCTCTCTGAGTCTCAGGGGCACTTTTCAAGGGGAAGAATTTGGTTTCAAAGGTGCAAAGGGAAAACAGAGGACTTAGCAATGGATTTGGTTAATAATAGGTGCCTAGGACAGGTTTAGGTAATGAGTGCCAAGGGTGACTGTGAGGTTGGAGAGCTGAGAACCAAATCTCTGGGATGGGGTGGTTCTGGTACCTGGATGGGGTTCTGGGCTGTTTTAAGGGTTGGCATTGCAGTCTGAAGCTGCTACTCAATTAAAAGAGAGTTCAGGGCCTGGAATTTTACTTCTACCCCATTGGGGCTCTCAGAGCTCCTACAGAGTGCCTGCCTCCAGTGATAGTAACGTGGAGGCTGGGACAGCAAGGGCTCCCCTGTGCATCCTGGCAAGGTCTTCTTGCTTCTGGTCCCAGCTCATTTAGCCATGAGCACCTGGGAGTTGCTCAGTGAAGACACTTGGTTTGTTTTCTTTCTGGTTTGTTTTTTTTTTCCCCACCAAGGATTGAACCCAGGGCTCTTAAGCACTGAGCCACATCCCCAGCACTTTTAATTTTTGATTTTAAGACAGGATCTTGCTGACTTGCTTAGGGCCTCACTAAGTTGCTGAGACTGGCTTTGAACTCACGAACCTCCTGCCTCAGCCTCCAAGGTTCAGGGATTGCAGGCGTGCGCCACTGTGCTTGCTCACACTTTGTTTCTTAGAGAATCATTTGCTTTAAAATTTTGTTACTTTAATTTTTAAATATTTCTTTATTTCAGTTTTCTCCAGAGCATTGAAATAATATGTTGGTTTAATAATTGGAAAAATAAAGAGAAGCATGAAGTAGTAACATATAATCCCACCAAAAGGTTATTTTTACAAGGTGATACCTGCTTCCTTGCTGATGTGCAGTGTGTACTGTAATGTATGTGCATATGTCATATGTGTGGACATATACCCAGGATGGTGCCCAATTCCCAGCAGTTCTGGAGTCCCTGTCTACCAGGTGCTGTGCTTGATTATGCCTGATATTTCCCTTTCTGACTCAGGCAGGCAGGCCAGGGCCACTATCTTCCCCATGCTCTCCTGCCTTTTGGACAGGGTAAGGTAGGAGGTGCTGTGTCTATAGGAGTAGATGGCATTCTGGGGACACCTAGGGAAGGGAGAGGACACCTGAGCAGCAATTGTTAAGGAAAGCTTCCTGGAAGAGGCAAGTCTGAGCCTGACTTAGAAGGACAGGGACGACTTGGGAAGTGTCCTGCAGTAGTATGGTGACAGTGGTCTGGGGGTGCAGACACATTTTTTTGATTCTTCTGAGTTCTATTATCATTCCCTGCTGATGGGGGGCAGCAAGGCTGTGTGTGCTGGGTGGTTAAGGCATGGGTGCTGGGTCAGACAGACCTGTGTGGGGATCCTGGCCACCTTCTCCTCTGCCCTTCCTCTCTTCCTCCTCCTCCTCCTCCTCCTCCTCCTCCTCCTCCTCCTCCTCCTCCTCCTTCTCCTCCTCCTCCTCCTCCTCCTTCTTCTCCTCCTCCTCCTCACTTTCTTAGGGTCATTATATAGTAAACCTTGAGATTGGGTGGGGAGCTGGGGATGAGGCTCAGGGTTGGAGGATTTGCTGGCATGGGTGAGGCCCTGGGTTCAATCCCACCCACCACTCCCAAAAGAAAAAGATGGGGTAGAGGGATTCCTTCCAATGTTTCTTTTTGTTTTGTTTTGTTTTGTTTGTTTTTTCTCCCTAAAATGGTTTTAGCTATTCTAGCTCCTTTGCTGCCCCATATAAATTTTAGGAGAAACTTTGTCTATATCTATAAGGAGTCTTGCTGGAGATTCTGGCATAAATTGTGTTAAACTACAGATCCATTTAGGGAGAACTGACATCCTTATAATTTTTAATCTAGAACCATGGCAAAAGTTTTCGTATTTCTCTTCTGGAATCATTTGCAATTATGTTCTTTCCTACTGAGCATACATGTGATCAGGTCTAGACATGAAAAAAAACTTTTAGAACCTTTTATTGGCATTTGCTCTCTTTAAAATTGCAGCCAAAACACAGTTGAAATGACATTTTAGAAGTTTTATTTACCAAAGTAAGTAAAAAGAAAAAATTGTATAATGGTTCATTTGTCTTCTGTTCCCTTTTGTGAAATAGAGTCCTTTCTATTGTCTAGAAGCATTTCATTTAAAAATTTTAAAAAATATATGTCTATTTGTTTGGGCCCCGATAACTGAAACAAAATTGAAAGAGAAGAAAAAAGTTAGAGGTTTCACATTTCCTGATTGCAAAACGCACAAGGCACCATGATCAAAGCAGCGCTGGTTGGGCCTGGAGGGACTCGTGTCCGTCAGTGGACTGGAATGCAGAGCCCAGAGCTAACCCTCTTGCAGATGGCAGATGACTCACAGTGGTGCCAATGCTGTTCAGTGGGCACAGGACAGTTTTGTCAGTAAGTGGTGCTGGGGACAGGCTCTCACATGCACAAGAATAAGTGTGGACGCTGGCCTCGTGGTGTGCTTTACACACTTAGCCTTTATGCATGTGGCAATGCCAGAAATCTGCTCAAAATGGACCAAAAACCCTAAATGTAAGAACTACAACTAAAGCTCATTGAAGAAAACATTGGCAAAATTCATGACATTGACCTTGGCAATGATTTTTTGGACGTGACACTGAAACAGGCAACAAAGGAAAAACAGTTGAGTTGGACTTGATTTAAAAAGCTCTGTGTATCAAAGGACACCATCAGAGTGAAAAGGCAACCCCAGAATGGGAAAGATATCTGCAAATCAGGTCTCCGAAAAGGGATTCATAGCCTGAAAAAATACACATCATACATATATAGTCCATATACACATGTGTGTATTACAACTCCTCCAGCTCAACAACAACAACACAACCAACAACCTAAGGAGAAACCGGGCAATGAAAGCCAGGCTTGATGGCACACTCACCTGTAATCCCAGAGACTGGGGAGGCTGAGGCCGGAGGATTGCAAATTCGAGGCCCAGCCCCAGCAACTTAGTGAGAACCTCTCTCAAAATCCAAATAAAAAAGGGTTGGGGTGCAGGGATTCTGGCCCCAACCCCATTGCATGCCCTCCTGCTCCAGCTGGGTTGTGTCTCCAGCCCACCAAGCCCACTCCACCTCCGTGCTTCCTGTTCTCCTGGACTGGCCTGTGCTTCCCCAGATGGGCACAATCCAGGCTGCTTGGCTTCATTCACGCTCTGCTCACATCGCCTTCTCAGGAAGCCTTTCTCACCTCCTCATCTAGAAACACTGAACCTGTCACTCCCCAGTCCCTGAGTCCCAGGGCATGCATGTCCTCCTGACATCAATTTGATTGATTTTATCAACTCACTGTCCCCAAAATATAAAATCTTCTGTGTTTTGTTCAGTAATGTGTCTGCACCCCAGACGAGTTCCTGGAGCACAGAGGAAGTGCCATAAACACTTGGTCAATAAACCAGTCTTTGTTGAGCACTTACTGTGTGCCAGGTGGTGCTGGGCCTGTCACACGTGCCAACTCATGCGTCACTCAGAGCCACCCATGGCATTCGCCCCCAGTCCAGGCGTAGGCCCAGGCTCAGATGCCAGCAGGTCTGGTGGCCCCCTCACCGGTGCCACACCGCCGCCCCAAACCTGCCTATGGATTCATGGTGTCATTCTGTTCTGTAAAGCGTTTTCTTAGATTTCCAGCAGCTCCAGACAGTTTTTCCACGTGACGTTTCACAGGGATGATATATTCGTTTTCATACCTGGAGCTTTCTGTGTGATTTCTTTGTTCGGTCTCCTGGGCCTCATGTTGGGGCCTCCCTTCAGGGTGCAGGAAAGTGGAACTTCTGCCCCACAGATCCTCTGTTGCCACTAAACACAACTCTCAAAGGAGCTGCCCCCACCAGGTTCAGGAACGCTGCTTTTAGAACACAAAACAAGCCTGTCCTGAGGGGCGAGGGAGCTTCCCGAGAGAGCTGGGAGCAGGCGGGTAGATGGGCAGTCCCTGCTCTCCAACCACAGGGGACCCACTACCAGCTCCCCAGGTCCCAATCCCGGGACTCTAAGGGGTGGTCAGTGCAGCAGAAGCTCAGCCCATCTTCAGGACCAATCTGAACCAGCAGATGGACACAGTGTGGGTGCAGGTGGGGACCCACCTGTGCTGCTTCTGCTGGCCTTGGCACTGAGCTTGATGACAGTGGCTGCTGCCACTCACCCACAGAGGGCAGAGCAGAGCAGTAGCTCCACCCTGGGAGCCAGAGGCCTCGACTTGAATCTCTATGTCCCTGTGGCCACCCGAGGGATCCTAGCCATACAGTACTGGACTCACACGGCCCCTGGTGTATTTGAGTAAGACAATATGTATTGTTATTCTTTTTCAACTGAGGTGTAATTTACATACAATAAAATTCACCTGTTTTTTTGTATATTTCTCTAAAGCCACGACTACCCGACTACCACAGTCGAGAGAGAGAATATTTTCCTTTCTCCCATAAGTTCCCTCACCTGCCTCAATAGTCAAAAACTTCCTCCGTCTCAGCCCCTAAGAGCCACCACCTAGGGGTGCTGGGTTCAATGTCTCCATCCAGCAAAGAATTGAAGAACAGGACACAGAGGTGGCGAGCAAGCAGCAGGCTTATTGAAAAGAGATAGAGACACAGAGACATTCTCTGAAGACAGGGGCCCCAGAGCTGGGAGTCGGTGGGGAGTTTCGTCCTGTTCTGCTGTGGTCTCGGGAGTGCCTCCTTTCCCTTCTCCTCCCCTGTCCACGCTCTCCTCACGATCACTGATGGTCCCTCTGTCCACCCACCTGTTTTAGTTTTTCCATTGGATCCCCAAGTATGGAAGTGTCTGTCTGACAGGGTCCCCAGCTTGTGTCCACGAGCGCATTTGTCAACCAGGAAGCTGACCTCAGTGGAAGACCCCCTCATGCTCCCTGTGGCCCTGCCCCACCTCTCACACGCCATCTTGCCCTGGCTGCCCAAGCTCCTGCATCGCCCCATACCAACACGTCCAATGTCTGATTGTTGTGGTTTGGACCTAGAATGTCCATAAAAGCTCAAGTGTTGAAAGCATGGTCCTCAAAGCAGCAAGGTTCAGAGGTGAGGCTTCAGGCAGTGATTGGATCTTGAGGGCTGTAATCTGACCAGTGGATCCATTCATTTGGTGGAGTGATGATTTAAATGGACTACTGGGTGGCAGCTGCCAGCTGGGACATGGTAGGAGGAAGTGGTCACTGGGGGCATGTCTTTGGAGACTATCTCTCTCCCTGGCGCCTTCCTGACACATTCTCTCTCTCTTTTTCTGCTTTCGCCTGCCATGAGCTTTCCTGCCACACCTTTCGCCTGCCACACCTTTCCTCTGCCACACCTTTCCGCCATGATGTTTCTGCCTTGGAGCTGCTGACCATGGACTGAATCCTCTGAAACTGTGAGCCAGAATGAATCTTTCCTCCTCTTCAGTTATTCTTTTCATGTATTTTGGTCACAGTGATGGAAAGCTGATTAACAGCCTGACCCTATAATTTTGCCTTTTCCAGAATGTTCCCATAAATGGTATGTAGCCTTTTGACTCCAGATTCTTTCACTTAACATAACACAGTTAAGATTCATTCATGTTTCTGTGTTTATCAATAATTCATTCCTTTCTTCTGTTGAGTGCTATTCCCTTGTGTGACTGAGCCACCCTTTGTCATTCACCTGTTAGGGACACTTGCACTGTGTCTAGTCTTTGGTAATTACCAACAGAGCTGCTGTCAAACATTCGTGTCTATATGATTTGGAAAACAGAATTTTCATTTCTCTAGGACAAACATCCAGGAGTATGACCCCTGGGTTATGCAGTGAATGGAAGCTTAACTTTGTAATAAACTGCTAAACCGTTTCCCAGGGTGTATGTATCGTTTTATACTCCTACTGTTAATGTGCAAGAGTTCTAATTTCTCTGTATCTTTGCCAGCATTTGGTATTGCTGGTTTTTTTTTTAATAGTTAGCCATTCTAGTGGGTGAAGAAGTTGTTTTTTAACTGTTACTCAGTGGTTCCCAGTTGTTGCAGGTAGTATTGGTATATGGGTAGGAAATGGGGTTCTGGAGTCAAATTACCTGGGTGCAAATCCTAAATTCTCTTTTGTTAGAAAAAAAAGGGGAGCTAATCATAAGCTGTTAAAGGTATCCAGTGTCAAAACGTATGACAAGCCAGGCACAGTAGCACCCACCTGAAATCCCAACAATTTGGGAGGCTGAGGAAGGAGGATTGTAAATTTGAGGCCAGCTTGGCAACTTAGTGAGACCCTGCTTCAAAATAAATTTGAAAAAGGCCTGCGAGTGTAGCTTAGTGTTTGAGTGCTTACATAGCAGTGTGAGACCCTGCACAACGTGGAGAAAGAAACACAGTCACAGGGATGGATAGCAGCCAGAGGGTCTAGGCCTCTCCCCCACAAGGGGAGGACTGGAAATAAACTTTGAAAAAAGTGTTAATCTGAATTGAAGGGAAAGAGGTGGCAGAGGGGGACTTCTATTTATTTATTTATTTTTGGAGGAAGCTTCTTTTTAAAATAATTTTATTTTTTATTTGTTCCTTTTAGTCACACATGACAGTAGAATGTATTTTGACATATCACACATCAATAAAGTATAACGTCCCATTCTTTTTTTTATAGTAATTATTTTTTTAATTTGTTCTAATTGGTTATGCAGGGCAGGAGAATGCATCCTGACACATTGTACACAAATGGAGCACAACTTCTCATCCTCTGGCTGTACATGGTGCAGAGTCACACCAGTAGTCTAATCATACATGAATGTAGGGTAATAATGTCTGTCTCATTCCACCTTCCTTCCCATCTGCACAACCACTCCCTTCCCCTCATTCCCCTCTGCACAATCAAAACTTCCTTCATTCTTCCCTACCACTCCTCCCTCACTATGGATCAGCATCCATTTATCAGAGAAAATATTTGCTTTTGGGTTTTGGGGGGATTGGCTTATTTCACTTAGCATGATATTCTCTAGTTCCATCCATTTACCTGCAAATGTGATCATTTCATTCTTCTTTAAGGCTTTGTAATATTCCATGATGTATAGGTACCACTTTTTCTTTATCCATTCATCTGTTGAAGGACACCTAGGTTGGTTCCATACCTTAGCTAATTGTGAATTGAGCTGCTATGAACATTGATGTGGCTGCGTCACTGTAGTATGCTCATTTTAAGAAGAGGGGGTCTTTTAGATAAGGGTCTCCCCTGATCAATAGTGTGGGGCTGCTGAACCTGGCCAGGTGCCTGGGTGAGATGGGACAGCCCAGTGCCTGTGCACAGTGAGGGGAGGCCAGGCAGGGCAGCTGGTTGCTTCCGGTCACACTGCGCAGCAGTCAGCAGAGGTGAGAACCGGCCCTCTCCTGCCTCAAATCACAGCATACGAAGCAAAACCAGAACAGTCAAACCTCAGAGCAATGTTTCAGCCCACCAGGTGGCGCAGAGACGGAAAAAGAATCAGCCAGTCAGGTCATTTGGCATCTTGTAGGCAAAACAAGCGACCCTGTGACTTCACCCTCCCTTCACATCCCATCCCACGCACCAGCTCCCACCCCTGCCCCTTGCTCCACACAGTCAGCCCGGCCACACTGGGCCTGAGGCCACCACACCCAAGGCTCAGGGGAACCAACCCCTGAGGAACCCTAGGCCCATGCTGAAAGTCAAGTTGCCAAAACAAACTTCTTTTGTGTTTCTTGGTTTTTTCCGTGTTTAAATAATAATAATCTGAAAATGAAGTCATTGTCCTCCCCTGCCATCCTGCAGCTTGATGCTGGAGCCCTGAGAGTGGCTTAGAGGCAGCTGCCTGGCTGGCACTGAGGCCCATGTCACCAAGGTCCCACTCCAGGGATCATCCCCCCACCGCTTTCTCTCCCTCCCTCATCAAAATGGATCCATCAGCACCTTCTTCCCTGGAGGTCCATCTCTCAGCAAAAGGGGACAGTCGTGCTGCAGCCTTGCTTGGGAGGCGCACTAGGGATCCAAGACACAGCTCAGAGAGGCAGGCTGTCTGCACCCAGAGCCCTGCCCCAGCACAGGGCAGAATGCATTCCGGGGGGGATTGGGCCCTGGGGAGCTCCTCGGTAGGGGACTGTGATAGAAGAAGGTGTTTGGGGCCTTGGACTTGTACAGGCCTGCTTCCTTGGTTCAGCCTAGCTGCCCCCTCTTTCAGGGCAGTCGGATCCAGGCTCCTCGGTCTGTGCCTCTGTGACCCAAGGGAGGTCGCTCACGTGCAGGCTGTCCGTTCTGTTCCCAGCAGTGACCTCCTATGAGTCAGCCTCTAGGGCTCTTCCTCTGCCTTCCATTCTGTGCCTAGCCCCGGGGCATGGTACACAGGAGGCGCTGCATAGTGGGTATGGGACTGAGCAAAGACCAGGCCTAGAGCTCCCTCCCCTCCAGCTGGCTCTTCCCACGGCCTCTGATGTGTCCAGAAAGCCATGAGGTCAGTGTCAAGGGGGAGGGATCGCCGCTCAGGGTTGCAGGGCCAGGTTGGGCAACCTGTCTGGTTTCTGGCTTCCCTCAGTGGGAGGAGCACCCTTTACCTCTTCCCCTGCAGGGAGGTGAAAGGTGACAGCGGGGTGCCCTGCAGAGCCCCAGCTGAGTTCTCAGCAGAGTTCAACACTGAAGGGTTTCATTGCACTTACTACCTTAAAACACAACATGAGCTAGGACTCCCCCTGCACCAGGTGTGCGCCAGGCGCGCTGCTGAGGGCTTTACCTTGACCCCTGGCAGGCTGTGTGGTGGGACCATTATGGCATCTATTTCACAGAAGAGAAAGCTAAGCCTCGCTAAGTGGCCAGGTGGACCTGGAGCATCATCTCTCACATGCTGGAGATGAGTCCATGAACTCTGAAGCCCCAGAGGCAGCCTGCAGGCCGGGCAGGACTGGAGGAGGTGACTACCCCTCCCACCTCTGTGGCCATCAGCACATCCTGGGGAGGAAGGAGAGAGGGTTTCCTTGGTCCTGTGGCCTCACCCTAGGATAACACAAGCAGAGACACACAACAGGCACAGACACACATGCACACAAAAGCACAGTATGCAAAAGACATACATGCAGACGTATGCATAATGCACACAGGCGCACACACACAACATGCACATACACGCACACATGGACACAGAATGCATACTATATGGGCTCCATGCATACACAGAATCACAACGAGCACACATGCACACATATGCACACACAGACACACACAGATACACATGCACACACGTACACACAAACACGAGCACATAGATACATGCTGACATGTACAACAGACACATGCCCAGAGACGTGCATAGACACACGTGACCATGCATGCACACATGAACACAGAATGCAAATGCACATGTGCACACACAGATACACAATGAGCACACATGCGCACACATATGTACTAACATGCATACAGGCACATATAGACACACATGTACATATAAACACAGTGCATAGATACATGCTGACACAGACGCATGCAGACACCTATATAGACTTACATGTACATGCACATGCACAGAATACACATATGTGCACACAGAGGCATCCACACAGACACGTGCACAGACAGACATACAGAGATCCGCATGCATGCACACATGCACACTGGCAGGAAATGAAGGTGTGGATGACAGGAGCAGGGGCCTGGCATGATTCTTGCACAGGTGAATGAGGATGCTTGTTGGGCTGGGCAGGGCGGGGAGGGCCGCTGTCCTGATTGTCAGCTGCTGATCTCTGGTTGGGGTGGGAAGGTCCCAGATTGGCATATGAAGTCAGGACTCTGGGCAGCAGAGACCCAGCTGGCCTTGGGGCCACTGGGGTTCTAAGCTCTGACAACACGAGGCCCAGCCCAGGCCTGTGTGGCTGGAAACTGCTGACTTGGTGCTATAGGGCTGGTTGCTCCATTCTGACGTCCCGAGGGCAGGGGGCAAGCGCAGGCTTAGGGGGTGATCCTGCCGAGGGTGGGAGAAGGCAGAGGCAGCCTGGAGAGGTCCACCCACACCCAGGGTCCAGCAGCCCTGACCTCAGGATGCATCTGAAGGTGTGTGTCACCCCCCACCCTAATGTCTTAGTTACTAAGGCCCCTGCCCCTCCCCCCAGTACCCCAATAAGGGGTCTAAGACCTCACTTAGCACTCTACACTAGTACTATCTATCACGGTGGAAAGAGGTGTTCTACATGCACATTGTAGAATAAGCAGCGAGAGGTGCCCGGAGAGTCCTAGAAACAGAGCTGGAGCCACAAAGGGCCTGGATTCTTCATGTGATGGAATTTAACTGAAGCAGCCTCATGGGCTTGGGGTGGCCATGTTGGATAGGGAGGCTCGAGACCCTGGCCAGCAGCCTGGAGGACAGAGGGTCCCAGCTCCATGCTGGACAGAGGGGGCTGGCATGCAGGACATGTACTAGTGACCTCTCGTGCCCCTGGACGCACACCCCACAGCAGTCACAGAGCTGTGTGTCCATGGGGTCTCCTGCTGGCCTTGAGGCCTGGGTGGCAGAGCCTCCTCAGTTTCCTCCTCCCTAGAATCAGGGAGGCATAGGGTGACTTTATAGGGCTGTGACCCTAGTGGGGGCCAAGTGTCAGCCGGCAGGTTGGCTCTTGGCACGTGTATCCGAGGTGGACCCCATGAGGGGCTGCACAGCCATGGGCAGGCCCCGGTGCTGCGACCTGCCTCAGCAAGGGGACAGCTCTCGGGGGGCTTGATCCCAGGGCCTCAATGTCTTAGGCCAGATAGTGGGGTGCAGGGAGTGGCCAGGGGAGTGTAGACACACACTGACTGGGGGTCCCTTGGAGCAAGGGGCTCGGTTTATCCACCTCGCCTCCTCAGAGCCAGTGATCCCCCAGCTCTCAAAGCACATCTTCAAGAAGTAGGAGAAAAATGTGAGTGAATTTCCATTAAATTCCTTCCCAGGCCCGTCGATTGGGGTGAGCAGGAGGGCAGCTCTGCCCTGCTCGAGGGAGCCTGGTGGCCTAAAGTGCACATTTCCCATAGGGGCCCAGGGCGTCCATAGAATTCTGGGACTCGGGTTGCATTGCTGGCTCAGGGGAGCACTCTGTGTCTCTACCCAGGACGTGGGCCAGGGTTTCTCTATCAGGTTTCCATCACAATCTCCTGTCCTTTCATGAGAGGGAGATGGAGCATCGCCTAGCCAAGCTGCATAGCAAGAAATTCTGTTCCTAGATGCTGTTCTGCAGAAGAGGAGACTGAGGTTCAGAGTTGCAATGTATCTTGCCCAAGCTACAAAGGTGCTGTGCTTGGACTGGTACCCAGGTCCGCTTGATGGTGACATCTGAGCTTTTTACCACATCAGGCTGCCTGGGTGACACAGCCTCAAGTTCCTCAGAGGCAGCAACCATGACAGGCGCTTACCCAGCAGCATAAACTACAACTTCTTCTTCTTTATTTTATTTTTTGAGAAAAGAAACACAACAGAACATTGTCATCCAAATGCACATTCTCTCCAAGTTCTCCTTCCGTGGGGGACAATACCGCCTCTAGCAGCACGGATCATGGTCACTATCAGCAACTTTGAGTTTTTCCTTTGGGAATGACCTTCTGCATGGGCCCATGCTCTTGTTTCTTTATCACCAAACCTTCCTTGTGATACACCAGCCTTGTCCAGCCCTGCCCTGGACTCGAGAGCCTGCGGAATTACGTTTTCTCATGAGACTAAGTGCTTTGAGAATGCTAGTTAACAAGGACCTACAGAAATTCACTGCTGTGGGGATATGATCAGGACATGGTCCCTCATCCCATGACACCACCTTTATTGGGACCAAAAGAGAAACCACCCTCAGATCTCAAATTTAAGGAAGACTGGGGTTCTGGAGCTCTCCTGTTTATGTCTTGTGGAATGTGGGCACCTTGAGCTGACCATTTTTCCCTCTTTGCTTTGCCTGCTAGGAAGCTCATCCATTTAGCCCACTTCTAACATTATAATGCATGCTTTTATGTAGCATCTTTATCCTGTTTTAGCTTATACTTTCACTTCCTCCTTTTTTCACTTACTCTCTTTGTATTTCCATGTTCCCATACTTATAAAAGATCACCTGTGTAGAAAATGGATTAAATAAGACATATTTTGGTAGATTCTATAGAAGTTTAAAAGAGGGCAAGATCACCCAGAGCCTGAGAGGTTTTTTGTTTGTTTTTTTTTTTATTTTTTTATTTTTTGGAACCAGGAATTGAACTCAGGGACACTCTGCCACTGAGCCACATCCCCAGCCCTATTTTGTATTTTATTTAGAGACAGGGTCTCACTGAGTTGCTTAGGGCCTTGCTAAGTTGCTGAGGCTGGCTTTGAACTCGCGATCCTCCTGCCTCAGCCTCCCAAGTCGCTTGGATTACAGGCGTGCGCCACCGTGCCTGGCCCTGAGAGGTTTTTTAAAAACTAAAACAAAAGCATCTCTGCAAAGGCAGAAAGGCTTGATTTGGGTCAGATGCAGACAATTCATTCTTAGGAATTTCTTTTTTCTTTTCTGCAGTACTAGGGATTGAACCCGGGGTGCTCTGCCACTGAGCCACATCCATCCCTAGCCCTTTTTAATTTTTATTTTGAGACAGGGTCCTGCTAAGTTGTTGAGGCTGGCCTCGAATTTGTTATCCTCCTGCCTCAGCCTCTTGAGTCGCTGGGATTCTAAGGAATTTCTTTTGCCAGGGCATCTTCTTTAGTCCCAGGGTAGTTCTAGATGTGTGGCGGGGGGGAGCAGTGAACAAGCCCGTCCTGGAGGCAGAGGTGTATGGAAAGACCCACGAGCTCCTCACAGCCCCACGGAGGCACTGGACGAGGACACCAGAATGACAGGTAGAGGTCGATGGATGGTGGCCAGGGGCATCCAGGGCAGAAGGGGCAGCGTCACCACATAAGGCTGACCTGGACAGAGACCTGTAGAGTCTGGAGCTGGCAGCTGAGGACTGGGGTCCAGGCAAGGGCATGAGCTTTGTTTCAGGAGAGCCAATCCCGACAGGCCTGGTGGCAGGAAGCCTGGAATGTTCCATCAGAGCCTGGATTGGGGGGAGACGTGAGATTTTTAATGTGGAGGTGGGAAGAGATGTTCCATAAAAGGCCTGAACACCACACAGGGCGCCAGACCTCCATGGCCAGAGGAGCCAGGAGAAAATACTAAAGCAGGAGTCGGATGTGATCAAGGGCAGCTGGTGTGGTTCAGGGGTGGAGTGCTTGCCTAGCGGGAGCAGGGCCTGGGTTTGATCCCAGCACTACAAACAACAACCACCACAAAAGGAAAGCCAGACATGATCAGATTTGCATGTCACAAGATCTCTCAGGGTGCAGAACAGAGAGGAGGAGGCTGACCTGGAGGCTGTGGGCCAGCTGGGGGACTGGAATAGTAGCAGGTCAGGGAAGGAGTGATGTGACCTGAGCTGGGGCTTGGTGGGACCCACATTGGAGGTTCAGGAGACTTAGAGCATGATTTTTCTCTTTAATACTAAAGTGGCACATGATCATTTCTGAACATAGAATTATCAACTAGCAAGCAGTGTGTGGTGGCACACCTGTAACCCCAGTTACAGGGAGGCTGAGAAGGGAGGATTGCAAGTTGAGGCCAGCCTCGGCAACCTGCTGACTGAGACCTTGTCTCAAAATAAGAAATAAAAAGGTAAGGATGCTGGGCTCAATCCCAGTACCACAGAGGATGAAAAGAAAGAAAAAAAAAGAAAAGAAAGAAAGAATCAACTGGCAAAAAGACTATAAAGGGTAGTCACTGTTACCGCTGCCAGAAGAAATCATCACTTGCATCCGTGGCTCCTGAGCATGCGGACACACACATGCTCACACCACACCCCGTGCCGAAGTATCCCACAAGCTAACTTGAAGTTCAATATAATTTTTTAAAACCAGATCCATTCCACTGGATACTTTTGTTTTGAATCTATTACTAATATAACTCAGAAGAGGAATAATTGGGCAAACGTGAATCATAACTAAAAAGAAACTCAGGAAAACAAGGATCTAAGTTTGACGGTGATACTTGCTTATGCAGGTAACAAAGACGGAGAGGACCAGGGTGCACCGAGCTGAGCAGCCCAGGATCAGTCAGGGGTTGTGGGCAGCGTGCCCCAAGATGACCTGTCCCTCTTGGACAGCATGGTCTAGACAAGTCCTGGCTCTCACAGAGGAGTCCAGGCAGAATAAACTGGGAGTGGCCATTTGCATTTCTGGGTCTCCTGGCCAAGATAAGGGCCACCGCAAGCTCTTCTCCAGACAGGCCTACCCTGCTGGGGTAGGAGACCTGTGCGGGCCCCATGGCCTAGGGGACTGGGGGAGGCAGGACTTACGTCTGCTGGTCCAGCAGCTAGCCCCTGCCTGTCACCTGTTGGAACTCAGTAGGTGTGCTTCTGACCCACCAGTGGACCAGGGGCAACTGACTTGAGGTGGGGGGACAGGGAGGCAGCCTTGGCATGTGCTACATCCAGCCGTGGACAAGGCCTTCGCATAGTTATGTACCCCTGTGACAAGCTCCCTGAAAAGAAGGTACTGGGATTAAAAAAAAAAAATGGAATTGGGAGAATCTTTTTTCTTTCTTTTTTCTTTGAACTGCGAAGATTTTGAAGTATGAGCTTTAATTTTTAGCCTATGCGCACTCTCATGAAATCACCATCAATTGCACACTCAAGTTCATGACTATGTCCCTTGCCTCCAAAAGTCTCCTGCAGCCCTTGGTAATCCCTTCCATCCCTCACCCTCCTGCCCCGTCTTCTGG
>JAJEJO010052426.1:0-11810 GCA_020662805.1 Glaucomys volans
CGGGTTCCCCTCGCACCACCAAGTCTCCGCGGACCCTCCCTCCGCCTCAGGGAAGATCTCCTCAGAGCCTCCCTCAAACTCGGGAAACTCCCGGTCTCGCCCCAAGACCTCCCCGCCGCCGCGTCCTCCAGAGGCCACCGAACTCTCCCGCCCCACACCCCATCCCCGCCCGGGGCGCCGCCGGCTCTGCCCCGTCGCCCCGCTGCCCCGACCCTCCGCCGCCGGCCGCCCCCTCGGGCTGCCCGGCTCGCCCCGCGCCCGCCCCGGCCCCGCGCCGCGCTCCCGCCACCTCCCCCACGGACCCCTCACCTCCGCGGCTCCGGCCCGCGCTCCCGCCCGCCCCGGGCTCCGCGCTCGGTTCCCAGCGGCCGGCGCCTCCTCGGGCTCCCGGGGACTGACAATGAGGGGCGGGGCAACGGTGACGTCAGCGTTCTTGCGAGGCGGGGCATGTTGTGGAGGCGGGTTGCCTTCAGGCCCCGCCCTCTTCGCCTTCTTTTCCCTTAGCTCGGGATTCCACCCTCCAAGTTTTTATTGCCTCCCTAGGTAGGTGCCCAGGGCAGGTGCTAGGCCCCGTGAGAAATCCAAGTGAAAGGCAAGATTCCCTGCTCTCAGGGAGCACTCTGCGGTGGGGGTGGGGGGTGTCAAGGATTAAACGAGATGATCCATGGAAAGTGCTTAGCCCAGGGCGTGGTATGGAGTAATCACTCAACAGAATAATGCTTCTGTTACTCAGCAAATGCGGAGACAAATGAGTCTACTCTGGGTAGACTCAAAAGGCATGGGTTCCAGTTCCCCAGCTCTGCTATTTAATTCATCATGTCAGTCTAGAAAAGTGCTTTCCCATCTATGTGCCTCACTTTCACCTTCTTTAAAATGGGAAGAAGCAAAGACTATATGATCTTAGAAATACCTCCAAGGATTTTATGACATACTTCTTGTGGGCCTACTATGTACCTGGTACCTAGGGCCCAGAGATGGTTAGAGGAGGACTTCGAAGTAGCAAAGGACCCACACCCAGCAGAATACAGTCCAGACGCTCTCTTCCTGCAGATGCCCTCCCACGCACTGGCAGGCAGTGGCATCCACAAGCTGGGACACAGATGCACTGAGGGCTGTTTCCTCTCAGTGCAGCAACATGATTGGTCTCTTAAGACATCTCTTGTGTAAGCTCTTTATTGCCTATGGAATAAAGGCCAAAACCCTGGACTGGTACGATCACTTCCTACCTTTAGACACACACACACACACACACACATACACGCAGAGTCTCTCTAGAGTTTATCTAAACTTCCCTTAGCACACCCACTGCTTTCCCACATCTGCCCCTTTGCTCATACTCTCCCCTTGCTGTCTCATCTCAACACACAACCCTCCTAGTTTCTCCCAACCAGAAGCCAGTCTTCCCTGCTCTGAATATTCAGTGGCATTGAGTTGAACTCTCACACGGGCCTGGGCACATTACAACTTGTATCAAAGGAGCCTCCCCTTTGTTTCCTAGCACTTCCTGAAGGTCAGAAACCACACTTGTTTGTGAAGCTCATCTGTTGCCAGAAAACCCAGAGGTCACATGCCCATGTCCTTGTGCATACTTGATCTCTCTCAGCCTCAGTCTCCTCATCTGTATAATGGAAATAATAATATGGTCCTTGTAGTGTTTGTTTTCAAATTACAAGTGATACTTACAGGAAAGTACCAGGCACAGTGCTCCACAATTGATGCAGATGGCATTTCTATTTTCAGTGTTATCACTATCATCAATACTATTTCCTGCTCCTAACAGCCTGCACCTGTGTTAATCCACCCAATCATTCCGTAGGGGAAGACTTCAGGGGCCTGAACTAGGAAGAGACTTGCTTAAAGTGGCCATCCAAAGCATTGCCATTGGAACAGGAACCAGCACCTGGTGGATTCTGCAGTCACATCTGAGGCCCCAGGGCTTCTGTCACTCAGCACCCCTCCAAGTGGAGGGCAGCTGTGAGCTCTCTCTGCAGGTTCTTTGCAGCAGAGCTGACCCCTTTCTGCCTCTTGCCCTTCTCCTCTCGCGTGCTTTACAGAGAGATGGATCTGTGTTAAACTGCCCTTGGCATCCGCAGTCCTCCAGGAGAGCTGCGGCAAAGCCCTGGGTGTTTCCAGAGCACTGGGCTGTGGAAAGAGGGGAAGAGCTTCAGGGTTCTGATTAATTTCCTGCACTGAGGACAGGAAAATAGCTGCCCTGAAATGCCTGGGCTAGTCTTCAAGGGTCTCTACAAATTGTGGTTTATTTTTAGAATAGGAGATTCAAAAATGCTACTCCCCATGAGAAGTGAGCATGGCCACAGAATTGCTGCAGGCATAGAAAGGGCCTTTCCTGACTGCCTTCTGACACTGACTCTAAGCACTGCAGATCCACAGAAGAGAGAACCCAGCACCAACAGAGAAGGATCTGAAGACAGAACCTGCCACACACACACACATACACACACATACACACACACACACATGAGACTCCATCAACTATTCATTAATCCAAAGCAAAAGCTTGGGCACAGGACAGATCAAGATTCAAATTCTAGTTCTACTACTGACCCATTGTGCAACCTTGGGCTTTCAAGCCTCTGCTGCTCAATTTCTCATCTGCAAAATGGGAATAATTATGTACCTATCTCACAAAATGGTTGTTGAGGATTGAATGAAATAACATGTGGAAGAGCTTAGTTCAGAGCCAAGCACCCAGTTCCTGCCAAGAAATGGTGGTTGCCGTTAGAATTTCCACATGTTCTCCAATAAGCCCCTCATGTGCAGGCCTCTGGGCTGGAAGTTGGGCTAAATGCCCTCAGGAAACCCATCAGTAAAAGGAATGGTAGATTTGCATGAATAAGAACAAAAAAAGGTGTCTATTGGATATTTTTAAGGAAAAAGAAAAAGTTGCAGAACTCTCAGGTATAGTAGGATTCCATGGTTATAATTCATAATATATGCTTAGTTTATGCATAGAAAAATATGGAAACTATAAAGAACTAAATAAAGAACTTTCACCTTGTTTCCTTTTGCTGTTTTTCTTTGGGTGTGCACAGTAAGAACTTTGAAAGACTTTTCTAAATGCTAAGAGGGAGGAAAGGGAATAAAAATACAGCTTGGTGGGCGTGGTGGCGCACACCTGTAATCCAAGCGACTCTGGAGGCTGAGTCAGGAGGATCACAAGTTCAAAGCCAGCCTCAGCTACTTAGCGAGGCCCTAAGCAACTCAGTGAGACCCTGTCTCTAAATAAAATACAAAATAGGGCTGGGGATGTGGCTCAGTGGCCGAGTGTCCCTGAGTTCAATCCCCGGTTCCAAAAAATAAAAAAATACAGCTACATGCATATCAGCAGAGGTTGTGGTCTCTGTGCCAACCACGCACACTACCACAGAAAGTTCTGTGGGTTCCATCTCATTCTTTGCAGGTTCCAGGGAAAGATTCTGAAAACAGAACTCTTCCCCACCCCTCAGGATGCAGGACCCTATCAACAACTTATTTATTCATTCATAGCCAAAGTTTTGGCAAACCAAGTTTCAGATCCCAGGGACTAGAAGAGAGTAGCTCAGTGGAAGAGCATGTGCTTAGTATGTGGGAGGCCCTGGGTTCAATGCCCAGCAGCAAAAGTAATAATAATAATAATATTCAAATTCCAGCTACACCACTTACCAGCTGGCAATCCTCTTTTCTCATTCTACCTATTCAAATACTAATCTATTCTGGAAATGCCCTCACAGACAAACCCAGCAGGGATCTAGGCATCCCTTAGCCCAGTTAAATTGACACATAAAATTAGCCCTGTCTCTCCCCTCACAAAGAATAACAACAGGTCAGCAACTTGTGTCTACTATGTCTAAACTTGCACTTTCATATTTCTCTTAATATATTTCTGCAATTTCAATGTTTTACAAGCAGCATGCATTACTTCATCATCAGAAAAAAAAAGGCAGTAAAATTATATATAAAAATAATGCTAACCAGGCCAGGGTTGGTTCACTTTTGTGGTCTGCAAACAATAAATTATAACACAACATGGTGGAGGCCAGTACCCAAGTCTCATAGGAATTGTAGAAAGTGAGAGTGGGAAGGGACAAAATCACCCTCCCTTCCCTCGCTGTCCCCCAAATGGCATGATTTTAAGTGCTCTCACATATCAGGACCTAACCCTATATGCATTACATTTATTCATTCCACAAAACATCTGTGAAGTCTCTACCACATACTGAGAATCGTGCTGGGTAATTGACATCTACTATCTCATAGGTTATAGGGGATCATTACTGCTATCTTGCAGATTAGGAAAACAAGTTTCTGAGAGGTAAAGTAACTTGCCCAAAGCCACCGATCTAGTGGGATCTAAACCAAGACCTGCAGCAACATCAAAGCCCAAGTCCTAGAGGAAGTGGCCTGTATTCCAAAGCTAATGAGCTGTGCTAATTAGATCAGGAGGTCATTATTGGCCTGGTAGCCCTGGGCAAGTCACTGAACTCTCTTAGCAACAGTTTCCCCATCTCTGAAGGATAAGGGTGTGACGCAGATATTTTACACAAATCCAGCCTGCTGCAGGTTGAACCCCATAATAGAAATGAAAGGCATTGTCTGTTTGGGAACTGGGTCTCAATTCTCCTTGGATCTCTTGTTGCCCTCCCAGTTAATGTTTCTCTTCATTACTGTTTAACCTCCTTAGTGCACACAGCTCAGTCGCCCTTGCTCCAACCCATTTCCTTTCCTCCACTAGCCTGGGACCTGGAAAACCAGAATGATGCCTATTCATTTCTGATCCTCTCTGCTCCAGTGCGACATCTGGCATGCATCCCTCCATTCCTTCACTTTTATTTATTTCACACCAAATGGCCAAGGGCCCAGCGTGTGCCAGGCACCACACAGACTTGCACCTTGGGCCTGGTGAAGCGGAGAGACAGAACAACTTTAAATACAATGACTTCTAACAGTGGCACTAAATGCAGCAAAGGATCAGGATTAAGGAATGCAGAGTGGGGACCCAACTAAATCTAGTAGGCAGGAAAAACTTCCCGGAGGAGGTGGCCTAGAGGTTCAGAGAGGTTGAGGAACCTTCTCAAGGTTTCACAGCTGGCAAATGGAAAAGCTAGGATGTTAGCCCAGGAATGCCTGACCCTAAAGCCCGCAGTCTTCCAGAAAGTCCTGCCTCTTACCTCCTCCTGTCTTTTTCTTCCTTGGCTCTTATGGGTGAGAAGGGAGGAAGGTCTGTCCAGCACTGTAGTCCCCAGACACAGAACTCCTGTTCTTGAGATTCCCCAAGAAACTGAACCCCCACCCCAACCTCTGAAGAACCTGGACCCGAACCACAGGCTCAAGCCACAAACTTGAGAGTCAGACCGCGCGCGGAATCCGGCTGTGCAGTTTCCTAGCCATGACCTTGGACCACTCACCTAGGCACCCCGGGGCCTCGGGCTCACCTCCCCCAGGAGCGCTGCACCCCTCGCTGCGCCCTCCCTCCCCAGCCCGGGCGTCGTGGTCCGGCCGGCGGTGCGCTGGCGCGGGAGGACCGGCCCCCGCCGCCGCTGCCCGGGCACCGCGGCGCTGCGCGCACTGCCAGCGCGGACTGCGGCGAAGCGCGGACTGCGGCGGGCGCGCCGCCTGCCGCAGTGACAGCTCCGCGCCGCGGCCAGGGAGCGGCGGGGCGCGCGCGCGGCCCTCCCAGCCCCGGCAGGGCGTTCCCGCCAGCCGGCTTCCTGCAGCCCAAGGCCCGGAGGAGGGACGGCGCGGCGGCCTGGCCGGCCTGGTTCCTGGCTTTCTCTCCGCGTTTCCTGAGCGGGACCCGCCGGGGGATGGGACCCCGCGCGAACCTCCTTCCCCGGGAGCGCCGCCAGGAAATCGCGTCCTTGTGAACTCCGGTTCCTGCTCCTGCCGGGAACCGCGCGGAGGCCGCGCCTAAGCGCTCAGCCCTCCCGGCTGGGCGTGGGGCGACCCACTTACCCACGAGGAAGCCAAGCCGGAGACCAAATGGCAGGCTCCAGACCCCACACCACAGCAGGATTCCAACCCCGTGATGTAAGTTCCCTAACTCCATCCTACGGACGAGAAAACCGAGGCTGTGCAAAATGAGGGGACCTACCCAAAGTCATCGTGAACACGTTGCTGCCAGGAAGATAAAGTGGTTCCTCTCCACCCCGCACTGCGCTACGAATGCGCTAGTGTATTTCGTCACCGAGTCCTCATAATGTATGAAGATAACTATCGTCCCGATTTTGTAAGTGAGGAAATCGAGAACCAGAGAGGCCAAGTGGCTTCTCTAACATCACACAGCTACAAAATAACGGAGCTAGGAATTTTTTTCCCCCCTGTCTCCTGCTTCCAGAGCTCAGCCCGTTCCACTGTGTAGTTTCCCCATTATAACTGAGTAACCGTGGGCCAAGACCTTGCCTCCTTTGTTTCTGGGTCCCCACATGCCTATCTAGAATTTGGTACAAAGTAGGTACTCAGGGATGACTATGGAACCCAGTAGGGAAGCTCAAACTCAGAAAGATGGGTAGGGGGGCATCTAACCTGACTTCTAGAATCTTCAGCCAAGTGAAAATTCAACCTCAGATTGACTATTCCCTATCATGAAGAACTCCCTCCCTCTCCCATAATAACCCTGTGAACAAACAAATTTGGTTTAAACTGCAAATGCTCCTTTTGGTCCCTGATTCCTTTTAAGTAAGGCAAGATCATTTCCTTTGTTATGGTCACTATATATATCATAGCATTATTTTTAACCATTTTATAAGGGTGGATGGCTCAATAATTTTAAGTTCTTAGTGCACTGGAACAATGTCAACTATTCTCCAAAGATGTCCCCCATCCATGTATAGAGTTGTTTTAGAGAAAAGCAACTCAGACTACATTTTTCCAGTTTGCAATTAGGTAGGTGACTCGTTTTCACCAATGGGATATAGGCAGAGATGATGTGTGCCACATTCAGACCAAAGTGGTCACAAAATATGCATACTTTCTCTTTTCCCTCCCATCTTCAACTGGATGCCAACGTCAGGGCGACCTGGAAGCCACATATTGAATGTGGTAAGGCCTTAGTCAACTTGTGTCTCGCTTAGTCACTCGACTGCATGGGGCACACATTGAACTAACTTCCATGACATTCAGGCATTGAGATTTGAGGATTTATCTGTGACAGCAGTTAATATAACTTAAGTGATACAGGATTAACTTGAATTGACTGTTATCCGCCATGTGAGGGAACACAGTGTTGTTCACATGGAATATGCTAGAAGACACCCCTCCAGTGCTGACTGT
The DNA here is from genome assembly GCA_020662805.1 of Glaucomys volans. NCBI lineage: Eukaryota > Metazoa > Chordata > Mammalia > Rodentia > Sciuridae > Glaucomys > Glaucomys volans. Next base: position 7,270 of record JAJEJO010052426.1, read on the forward strand.
GTCGAGCTGGCTCAGCAGTTCATCTCATTAATGTGTTATGTCCTCCTATTCCAAAAAGGGTTTTGAGGTGGTTTCCATTGCAGCCTCAAGACCATTTATCAATAAAGAACAAGAATCAAGGAGTGGCAGAAGGCCAGTGGAGAACAAAGGAAAGGAGATGAAAAATTGACTACATACAGCAGAAATGCTAGGCTAGGTTTTCTAAGGATAGCAACTGCGATAGAGCAAAAGCCGTGGCTCTGAGTTTCCTGGAAGTCAAAGAGAAGAAGGAAACAGGATGTGTTTCCAATTGTATAGAAAGGAGCACACATGTGATATAGCATACGGACCCCAGAGTCAGGCTGCGTCAGACTATTTACTAGTCATGTGATCTTAAGCAGTTAATAAATTTCTCTGTGCTTTTGTTTATTCATCTGAAAAATGCAATGATATAATAATAAAATTTTGGATCATTAGGAGGGTTAAATGAGTCAAAACACATTCAGTTTGTTTGCTTGTTTTTGGTGATACTATGGATTGAACCCAGGGTGCTCTATCATTGAGTTACATCCCATCTCCCTTTTAATTTTTTATTTTGAGACAGAGTCTCACTAAATTGCCCAGGCTGACCTGGATCTGGTGATCCTCCTGCCTCAGTCTCTGGAGTTACAGCGCGTGCCACTATGCCTGGCCACCTTCCCTTCTTATCACAGACCTGGTAAATTGTATATTACTAGAATTAACTATTGGGCTGGGGATGTGGCTCAGTGGTAGAGCACTTGCCTGGCATGTGTGAGGCACTGGGTTTGATTCTCAGCACCGCATAAAATAAGTAAATTAAATAAAGGCCCATCGACAACTAAAAATAAAAAACAAAAATAAAAAAAGAATTAACTATTGGGACTGGGGTTGTAAGCTTCGTGATAGAGCATGTGCTTAGCATGTGCATGTGTGAGGTCCTGGGTTCAATCTCCAGTAAGGCAGGAAGAAAGGAAGGAAGGGTGAATTAACTATTGTTGTGATGTGATCAGAAGAACCAGGCCAGTGATTTGAGACACTTGACTCTCTCCACTAAATTCTCAGAGGAACGTATCTTATAAGGAGCCCTCACTGAACCATGGAAAGTGCCTCAGTCAGTGTTGGGATTAATACACATTTCTCTTATCGGCTCTTATTGGCTGATGATCCAGACAGGCCTGCGTATTGTACTCACTGGGTAATCTGCAGGGGCAGGGTGCTGGGGTGACCTAGGGCCCTAAGTGTCTTTGTGATGACCTATCCATAGGCCAGGAAAATGTGGTGGTGAGGGAGGGGTGAAGGAGCTGGTACCAGACAGACCCATGTACATCTGTTAACCTCTTACGGCCTGTTTCTTCATCCACACAGTGGGGATAAAACAAATAGGCCGGGCACAGGGGCACACACCTATAATCCCAGCAGCTCAGGAGGCTAAGGCAGAAGGATCACAAGTTCAAGGTCAACATCAGCAACTTAGTGAGACCCAAAGCAACTTAGCAAGACCCTGTGTCGAAATAATAAAAAGGGCTGGGGCTGTGGCTCAGTGGTTAAGTGCCCCTGGGTTCAATCCCCCATACAAAAATAAATAATATAACCAATCGGACCTATAAGAGGGTTATATCATAAAGCCTACGTGAAAGAATGCATAAAAAACATTTATCACAATAACTGGCGTTATAGAAGCCTTTGGTACACAAACACCCCCAAAGGAAGGGAAAAAACAACAAAATAAACAGGGGCCCTCACCTGGAGTCCCTGGAATAAGACTAACCAGTTTACAATGTGTAAAGAGGTGGAGAAGTCACAGTACACTTCCCCCAGAATGTGGCCCTGGGCTGACCAGAGCATCGCTTCTGTGCTTCTGGCTGGAATTCCCTTGGCCTCCATCAGTGTGATGCCAGCCCAGGCTGGCCTGGTTTTGGAGTCACCCTGGCCTGAAGAGGTCCTGCAGAGCCAGAGCGACCTCCTGCCCCAGCCACAGACTGCCCTGGGCGGGGAGGCATGGAGAGCCTGCTTGGCTCCTTCGTTGGGTGCTTCCTTCGCTGTGCACGGCTTTGTACACATGACCTTGTCTGGCCCCACCAGAGCCTCAGCAGGGGGATCCTCCTCCGTAATTGTATTTTACATACATGAAAACTAAGGCTCAGATTAGCAAAGTGACCTGACTACAGTCACACAGCCAAGAATGGGCAGAGCTGAAGGGAGGTCTGGCAGTATCACGTGCTCCTGACCGCTAGACGACACCCTCCAACCTGAGCCAGGATCCCGTCTCCCTCATTACTTAATTCTCTCTTCCTAGGCTGTTCATATCAAGGATAGTCCAGGACACCTGTTGCTGGGACCACCCAACCCTCCTCCCTGGCTCGGGGCAGCCCCTTACCCTGACGGAAATATCTCACAACCAAGACAAAGAGTTTCACTGGGGTGCCCTGGGCTGGGGGTAGGTGGGAAATCAGCCTCCATTGTTATCACCCCTGACTGCAGCTCAGGTCCTCTCAGCCTCCTGGTTGGCCTCTCTGCCTCCAGCCTTCCCCTTCCATCCTCCCATTACCCTCCCACCCCCCGGGATACTCTCAATCTTCAATAGCTCCCTGTTGCTCTCAGGATGAAGTTCAGAGTAGATGGCTTGGTTGAATCCCCAGGGCCCAGCCTCCTTCTCCTACCCTCTGTCCTCTCAGGCCCTCTTGGTCCCCAGCACACCACATGGGTCATAGTTTCCCGCCTCAGAGTCTTTGAACCTGCAGTTCCCTGTGTGGTGTGAAATGACAAAAGTGTGAATAAACTGCTGGGCCCAAGCTGAGCTGGGAGGCTGTGATTCCAGTGGCCACACCTTCTGGGGTGGTAACAGAAATCAATTCCCTGCTGTCTGCTGAAGTTCCCTGTGGCTGGCGTAGCCCACCATTCATCTAGGAAGGGAGTGCCAGCCACCTCCAGTTTGGTGCAGACTGCTGGGAAACGATGACCTGATCTTGCACCCAACTCTGCATGCCAGATGCAACAGGTCTGAGCTAGGTGTCTAGGAAGTGCCCAGCACTCAGGGGAGCTAGATTTGGCCCAGGATCTGTCAATGCCTGTGTTCTGGCTTTTAACCACAACACCATGCTATCTTCTTGATGAGGCAGAATTCACCTCTGTGCATGTCTATAACTTAGACAGCTGCCCCAGCGCCAGCCCAGACTTCCCAGCTCATCGTCTCCACTCACTAGTGAAAATTTCCTTGAATCAGGGAAGTGTCCACCCACCTTGGATTTGTCCCTTTCCCTGATGCCTCTGCGCCACCTGGTGGACACATCTGGAATGGATCAAGATTTCTGTCAGCTCTGGGACCAAGGGACCACGGGATTTAGCAAAATTCTCAAATTCTCAGTGGCAAAATTCTCACCCAAGTCTACAACCCTCTCTAAGGTCCCAGCGCCCTCTGGGATCAGGCACTTACTGTTTAAAAGGGGCAGGAAGGATCTATTTCTGAAATGATTCTGCCTCCTCCCTTAGCAGAATGAGCAGAATATACAGTCCAGGAGGGTCAGGTGCAGGCCTCTAAAGCCAGCAACTTAGAAGGCTGAGGCTGAGGATCACAAGTTCAAAGCCAGCCTCAGCAACGTAGTGAGGCCCTAAGCAACTTAGCAAGACCCTGTCTCAAAATAAAAAATAAAGACTGGTGGCACAGCTCAGTGGTTAAGGGTTCCATCCCCAATACCCAAAAAACGTCCAGGAGGGCAGGAGTTGTTGGCTTGTTAACTCTCTATCCCTCCTGGTGGATGGGGCAGTGCTTTGTACGAAGGAGATGCTTTATTGTGTTCAAGAACTGTATTAACAGAGGCATTATATGTACAATGGAGGAGGTGACAGTCTTTCTGCCCATGTCTAGAGTACTGTGTTCCTTTTTACACCAGAACTCTGAATGGGTCAAGGAGGAAACATGATTCATGCACAGCAGGATGAACAAGATGGCTGAGGAGGACCTCAAACTTACTTTTTTTTTTTTGGATCCAGGGATTGAACCCAGGGGTATTTGACCACTGAGTCACATCCCCAGCCCTGTTTTGCATTTTATTTAGAAACAGGATCTCACTGAGTTGCTTAGAGCCTTGCTAAGTTGCTGAGGCTGGATTTGAACTCATGAGCCTCCTGTCTCAGCCTCCACAGCTGCTGGGATTACAGGCGTGCGCCACTGCGCCCGGCTCAAAATTACTTTTTATGGGGAACAATTGAAGGAGCCAGAATGTTGACTCTAATATAAAAGAGACTCAAGGGGTATATGTGTCCACATTGAAATGTCTGAAGAGAGCATCTGGGGAAAAGGACTTGGAAAACTCGGTGCCAAGGACTGGCCTTCAGGGGAGGAGAGCTTTTAGCCTGAACAGGATTAACAGACCTGCATTTAATGTCAGCCTGTCCCCTATAGCTCTGTGACCTTGGCAATTTCCTTCACCAGTTTAAGCCCCAGTTTTCTCATGTATAAAATGGGTATAACATGGACCACTCAGGACTACTGTGAGGAACAATATTCATAAAGCATTTTTGAGCTGGGCACAGAGGTGCCC
>JAJEJO010052426.1:16810-47092 GCA_020662805.1 Glaucomys volans
GGTGCTGGGGATTGAACCCAGGGCCTTGTGCTTGCAAGGCAGGCACTCTACCAACTGAGCTAACCCTAACCCGAGAGGCTGATTTTAAAAAGCAGACTCTTGGTGGACATGGTGGCACGTGCCTATGGTCCAGCTACCCGAGAGGTTGAGGTAGGAGGATGGCTTGAGCCCAGGAGTTCCAAACCAGCCTGGGGAACACAGCAAGACCCCTGTCTCAAAAATCAATCAATCAACAGCAGAGTCAGTGCCAGAGGTTCTGATTCAGGGGGTCGAGGAGGGAGCAGGGATCCAGTGTCAACAAGCTCCGTGGGTGATTCCGGCACAGATGGTCCAGGGACACACAGCGACCTGTCCAGCATAACTTCAGGCCAGCACAAGACTCCTCTGGGCAGACACCCGCTCCCTGCCAGGCCTGCGCTTCCCTTCCTGACATCCCATATTCTTGCTCTCACTCTTCTCCCGGGGCCCAGAGACCCCACCAATCGAGACAAGCCTCCCAAGCTCTGCTCCTGCTCTTCTTTCCACCCCTGGCTCCCTTTGCACTGCCCCCTCCCCCTCCTGCCCCTCGGGGCGCATCTTTGGGGAGTCCGCCCAAGTGCTGTCTTTATCAAACCTTCCCTAACCACAGGCAAGTTTCTTCAGAGCATCTGTAAGAGGAGAATTAAGTATAAATGAGAAAATGGAGGCAGGGAGCATTACGGACATTTAATAAATAGCAGTGGTTGTCTTTCATTGCTGCTTGACCTTGACTAGGTCAATTCCTGTGTCTCTAAAGTGATAAGCATTCTCATGCCAAGCACTATACCAATTTATGCAGCATACCTATTATTATCCCTATTTTATACTTAAGGAAAATGAGAGGGATTAAGAAACGGGTCAAGGTTCACCCAGCTAGAAATTGGCAGCACTTGGATTTGAACTGAGGCATCAGGTCCTGAGGTGTGTGTGGACTGAGAATTGGACCCAGGACCTCATACATGCTAGGCAAGTGCTGTACCACTGAGCTACGTCCCCAGCCCCAGGTCCAGAGTTCTGAGTTGTCATGCCGTACTGATGCACATTGCTATGAGACTCATAGACCAAAAACCAAGACCAGCACGCAGGACCCGGACCGTGGTGGGTGCTCAGTAATGCTGGAAACTGAACTGAGTTGAGAGTTTCTACATCCAGAGTGGGAAGAATTATCCAGTGACTCGACAGGTCATGATGTCTCATGCTTTTTATTTGATAAGATTCGACATCTTAAGATCTCTGTTGAGACTAGGATGTAAAAAAAATAATCAAGAAAACAAATAAGAATGCTGTTCCACTCAGCATGGTGGTGGGTCTGATGCCTGTCAATCTACATGAGTGAAGTGATGGGGGTTTTAACCTCAGAATGTTAACATGATACAGGGATATTGGTAGTCAATCCAGTCCCAACCATCCATTTCTCTGCCCCTACCTTCTGAATTTCTCTCTATGTCACTCTCTGTCAGTGGACTACTCATGGATGGCAGAGAGAGGAGGATGTGGTGGAAGAAATTCCTGCATATTTTTCTTTTTTGGTAGTGGGGATTGAACCCAGGTGTGCTTTACCACTGAGTCACATCCCCAACCCTTTAAAAAAAAATTTTTTTTTGAGACAGGGTCTCACTAAGTAGCTCACGGCCTCGCTAAAATTGCTGAGGCTGGATTTGAACTTGTGATCCTCCTGCCTCAGCCTCCTGAGTGGCTGGGACTACAGGTGTGGACCACCACACCCAGCCTGACATTTTTTTCTAATAAAGATGCTCTATTCTAATAAAGATGCTCCAAATTCTCTTTCAATTCAGGTCATTAATCTTATCCATCCTCCTCTGAGCCCCATACAAATCTCAGGTAGACCAGAAAGCCTTTCTCTGAGCCCAGGGTCTTTTTCTGTAGATTCAGAGAGTTTCTCATCTGAAACCTGTGGGTCATGTTTTTTTTTTTTCACCCCAGAAGAACCATGAAAATATTATGTTAAGGGAAGTCTTCAGTCCTCTCCCCTTTCACCCAGTGGCCCAGCTTTGGGGAACTCGGGGAGTCAAGACACCAGGAACAGAACACAGAATAACTCTTGATTGACCCAAGACCCAAGAGATCATGAATCAACCCAGGTCCCAGAAAAAAGATTTAAAAAGACAATCCGAGCGGGGTTACAGGACACGAAAGATAACAAGAGTGGCCACCTAATGAGCCTCGGAGGCCCTCCGGAAATGGACAACCTTCTGAAATGCTTGTCGGAAGTCCTCGTTGAACACGGTGTAGATGATGGGATTGATGAGGGAGTTTAAGTAGCCTAGCCAGGTGAAGAAGTCAAAGAGGGCGGGGTGGATCCAGCAGGAATCCCTACAGATGGGGAGGACCAGAGACACCACGAAGAAGGGCAGCCAGCAGATGATAAAGGCCCCCAGGATGATCCCCAGGGTCTTGGTGGCTTTCCTCTCCCGAGCAGCAGAAATCCTCTTGCGTTCCAGGACACTGTCGGCAAGCTTGATTTTCACGTGGTTGAAGAAGAGAGGGGAGGCAGCGGAGGACGAGTGGCCCTCGTGGAGGCTGGGGTTGAGCGAGCAGAGCGAGGAGCCCGCGGAGCCGGTGATGAGATGCGCGGTGGTGAAGCGCTTGCCATAGAGCGAGGGCGGGTTCAGGATGCGGTTCCTGGCGGCCACGTAGATGCGGCCGTATAGGATGATGAGCAAGATGGACGGGATGTAGAAGGCCCCGCAGGTGGAGTAGATGGTGTAGGAGATCTGAGACGTGTTCACCAGGCAGTCGGACATCTCCTCCTGCGCTTTGGCCTGCCGCCAGAAGAGCGGCGGGATGGAGATGCAGATGGAGATGGCCCAGACCACGGCGATCATGGCAGCCGCGTGGCCAGCCGTGCGCCGTTTACTGTACTCCAGGGCATCGGTGATGGCCCAGTACCTGTCCAGGGCAATGACACAGAGGTGCAGGATGGAGGCTGTGCAGCACGTGATGTCAGAAGACACCCAGATGTCACACAGGATTTGGCCGAAGTTCCAGGTGCGGGTGATGGTATAGGCGATGCTAATGGGCATGACCAAGATGGAAACCAGGAGGTCCGTGGTGGCCAGGGAGCCAATGAGATAGTTGGCCGGGGTGTGGAGCTTCCTGGTGAGTAGGATGGTGGTAAGAACAAAGGCGTTGGAGAGGAGGGTGGCCAGCGTGATAATGGAAAGGACCACAGCAAGGGAGATCTTGAGCGCCTGTAGGATCCCGGGATCCCAGGCCTCCGGGATTTCTGTACTGTTCAGGGATCTGTTGGAGGCCTCCTGGGGAAGGCCATCTACTGACTGGTTTGGTGGGGACATGCTAGGTGGCGATCTCTTCCCTCAGACTTCCACACACACGGCTCCTTCTTTCACACTCGTCTAGCCTACAGAGTAAGGTCATCTTTTGACTTCCTGCAGGAGGGAATCACACGTCAGAACAGACCACGATGAAGGACCTACAGACTTGGCTAGAACTCCAAGGCCAGGTGCAGGGGGACACCCTGTAATCCCAGCAGCTTGGGAGGCTGAGGTAGGAGGATTGCAAGTTCAGAGCCAGCCTCAGTAACTTAGCGAGGTCCTAAGCAACTAAGTGAGACCCTGTCTCAAAATTAAAAATAAAAAGGGCTGGGGGTGTAGCTCAGTGCTTAAGCACCCCTGGGTTCAATCCCCAGTACCAAAAAAGAAAGAAAGAAAGAAAACCAAACTGACTCCCAGCCGGTAGTTATAGGTCTTTCCTAAAACAGATGAATCCTGAGATGTCTGGCCATTCTGGGACCTTGCCCAGTGGCGAGTGCAGCCCCATGGACACATGCTGAATTTGTTAGACAATGATCAGGGTCTCACAGAAGTGTGGGCAAGGCTCTGGGATTCTGGCGTTTGGCATTTGGCTCTTTTCAAAGATGGAGACATCAATGTGTTCAATGAGAACCTTAAGATTTCTCAACTCTAATCCAAGAAGATCCTCAATATCAGGTTGCTTGCAGGAGTTTTCAAAACTAGATGCAAAAAGAAGCACCAGCTGAGTCAGAGAGGCAGTAGAATCTGCAGCTCAGTTCCCCCAAGTCGGTCTGGACACATCATGAGGGGCGCTTAGCTTTGGTTCCGGTTCCACTGAATGTTTTGAGCTTGAACAGACAAAACATTCTGGTTACCAAGACAGAAGAACGCAGGGCTGGGAAGAGGCGAGACAAACGGATCACTGTGGGTGCGTCAACAAAGCCACGTGTTCAGGAGCTCTGGGCTTTAAGAAAGAAAGAAGTACAGAGTTAGGTTCTAGAAGGACAATTCTGAGGGCTGAAATTCTAAGATAGAAAGAATACCGCCTAATGCTGGCAGCGGTGCCCTGAAACTGCCTTCTCAAAGGTGTCAGAGCATAGGGGAGGGTGGTATGCCCACCCCCAGGATTCCCACGGGGGACAGGGATCACAGCAGTTGAAGTGTCACAGGCTTGTTGCAGGTAGGTGAAGTCAGTTCTGTAAATTGTGAATCAGAAGGAATCAGAAAACATCCTTCTATTTATTCAGCAATGGAAACAAAGCAAACAAAACTGACAGGGAGAAACACAGGCCACCAGGAAAAACACCAGAGTGCTACAATGTAGTGAGTGCGGTGACTTTTTTATATTCATTTGAATTTTCAAAATTTTCTTTTTTTTTTTTGGTACTAGGGATTGAACCCAGGGGTACTCGACCACTGAGCCACATCCCCAGCCCTATTTTGTATTTTATTTAGAGACAGGGTCTCACTGAGTTGCTTAGGGCCTCGCCAAGTTGCTGAGGCTGGCTTTGAACTCACGATCCTCCTGTCTCAGCCTCCCAAGTGCTGGGATTACAGGCGTCCACCACCACGCCCGGTCACAAATATATCTTTAAAACCAATTTTCATGCCTCCTCTGTGTGCTTCTACCCCTGGGTTGATGTCCTTGGGACACTGGGCAAGCCTTGCAGCTCTGGGGACTTAGGGGCCTTGGCAAGTCAGAGGGCAATCAGTGCAGGCCCATCTCTGGCAGGACCCCAGCTGAAGTTCCCTGGGTCCAGCAGGTAGCCTCTGGGTGCCGTGGGCTCAGCAAGGAGAACAACAAGACCCCCATCCAAACCCCACTACCTCCGGGCTGCATGGCGTGGACTACTACAACTTCACCAAGAATCCCTATGATTCATTTTTATTTCTTGCAGGTCAACTGAGCAAAGAGGTCTTGCCCTGGGACATTCACTGACTGACAGAGGAGGCAGATATGTATCTTCAAGGATCCTGGGATGGAGCCAGCAATGCAGAATTTATATATACATACTTGAAAATACCTGATCATTAGGATTATATGGATTTATTTCATAGTGTGTATATTCTTCAGTTTAATATATCTCAAGTATTCCATCCATCACTCACTCCCACACATCATTCTTCTCTTCTCTTTTCTCATTTTCCCCCTGATAATGGGGATTGAACAGAGAGGCACTTTACCGCGAGTTACATTTCCAGTTCTTTTTATATTTTATTTTTAGACAGAATCTCCCTAAGTTGCCCAGGCTGGCCTTGAACTTGTGATCCTCCCACCTCAGCCTCCTGAGTTGCTGGGATTACAGTTGTGCACCAGTGTGTCCAGCCTCACCTCCTTTTTTTTTTTTTTTTTTTTTCCATTTACTTTTTATTTTTTTAGTTGTAGGCGGACACAGAACCTTTATTTTATTCACTTATTTTTATATGGTGCTGAGGATCGAATCCAGTGCCTCCCGTGTGCCAGGCAAGTGCTCTACCACTGAGCCACAACCCCAGTCCCCTCACCTCATTCTTAAGGACAGTATCTTTTCCTGGTAAGTTCAGGGGAAGAGTTTGGTAATCAGAGTTGGGAAGATTGGCATTCCTGGTAGCTAAAGGAGCAAAAGCAAAGGCCCAGAGGTCAGAAAGTGCCAGGTCTGGTCAAATGACCATGCTAGCTGAAGTCTAGAGAGCAGAGAGACCAAAGGAGCTGAGACTCAGGACCCGCTGTACAGGGGAGGGGCAGGGCTGGGCTGGGAGGCAGCAGGGCACAGGGAGAGTCTGATTTGGCCTGGGTCAGCCTGGGCTCTAATCTCTGCTCTCCAGACCTAACTGTGCAGCCTTGGGCAAATGGTTTCACCTTTCTGAGTCTCAGGTTTCTCCTCCTGGATAGTGGCCAAACAGTGGCCACCCCACCTGCCTCCCAGGGTTGTTGGGAGTTTCTATTGTTCCTGAAGAGGCCAGTCCTGGGTACCCCGTAAATTGCTGAGTGATGTCAAGAATCATTACTCTTTTTTTTTTTCTTTTTGTACTGGAGATTGAACCCAGGGGCACTCCACCACTGAACCATATCCCCAGCCCTATTTTGTATTTTATTTACAGACAAGGTCTCACTGAGTTGCTTAGGGCCTTGCTACGTTGCTGAGGCTGGCTTTGAACTCACAATCCTCCTGCCTCAGCCTCCCAAGTGCTGGGATTACAGGCATGCACCACCATGCCCGGCTGAGAAACCTTACTCTTGTACCCCCTTTCCCACAGCTGGACTCGGGGCTTTGTTAGGAAGTCAGTCTGTTCTGATGGACTGATTTGAAAACATTAAGAAGCTCAACCTGCCATGTGATATTCTCTTCCACTTCTCAGTCTTGTGGGTGCTTCATCTTAAAAATACATCTGCCTGGAGAAGGAATGAAGCTTCGATTCAAGAAAACTAATTCTAAGCTATCAACTCCAGATATCCCAAAATTGAAAAGTGTTATATTTTTTGTGGAACTCTTTTTTTTGTGGAACTCTATGGTCCAGGTCTGAGCCAGTCCTGGGGCAAAGAGTCACCCAGCCTGTCAAGTGGTCCCCAACTTACAAATGGACCAATGGATGCTCAGGGCGGTGACGTCACCTGCCCAAAGTCGCCCAGCTGGAAGTGGAAGAACTGGGTTCTGAGCTCTAGAAGTTTCCACCCTTCTCCACAGTGTTGTAACTCAGGCAGAAAAGCCTCAAGGAACAGGTCTGGGTCCCCCTGTGACAGGGGACAATGATGGTCCTCCTGCCCTCCATCACCCCAGGCTCTTCTCCAAAGCCTCTGGCTGCTTTTCCCTCCCACTTTGGTTCATATGGAAAATGTGAAGTCCAGTGGACTGTTTGGAATTTTCTTCCCTCCAGACAGCCTGGGTGAGCAAGGTGCCGGCATTTCCCACGGGAGGCTGCTGGGCTTGTCCACAGACTCATGCGGTCATGGGCTCCAGGCACTCTGGTGAGCTCATCTCATTGAAAGGCGTGGGCTCAGAGAGGCCTGAGAGGCTGTCAGGTAAGCAATCCCTCAGTGACATCCTGGGAAGAAGGACAGGAGCAGAGTGGATGGCCTCGGTGAGGAAACTTGGGCTGGGGCTTTGCAGGAAGCAGCAGGATTCTGAGGCAGCCCCCCTCCTTTCCTGCTGCCATCCTTCCCCATCCTGAACAAAACTGGGGGACTTGCCCATAAGGCTGCCACCTTTGGAAACAGACAGCTCAGTTCTATAAGCAACTCTCTCTCCTGTCACGCTTCAAATAATAAGATAGAAAATACAAGGACAGTGAGAGCCATTTTTACCCAGCAAGTTGGTGAGCGATTTTCAATCTGATCACATCATGTCAGTAGTAAGAGTGTGGAGCAAGAGGAGCTGTGCCCTACGGAGCAAGAGGAGCTGTGCCCTACAGAGCAAGAGGAACTGTCCCCTACCAGGAGTTGTATACACCGGGGAAGTCCCGTTAGCAAACAATTTGGTGTTATAAAACTAAAGTTGTGATAACTAACTGATGACCCAGTACTTGCGCTGCTTGGTATGCATGCCAGAGAAGCTTCTATGCATCAGCCATCAGGCAGAAACAAGGAGGATCCCGGCAGCACTGACTGTAAGCAAATCAGCAACAGCCCAAGCACCCAGCAACAGCAGAATGGTAGAATGTGGCCCATCCCCATGGTGGAGGGCTCTGAGAAGCCAAACAGTAGACAAAGCTAAGCCCATCAAACAGGGATTCTCACAAACAAGACTGAGTGTCAAAGTCAAAAAGAAGAAACAGTAGGGTGTGGTAGTGCACTCCTATAATCCCAGTAACTCAGGAGGCTGAGGCAGGAGGATCACAGGAGGCCAGCCTCAGCAATTTAGCAAGACCCTATCTCAAAAAATAAAAAGGAAAAAAAAAATTTAAAAAAATAAATAAATAAAAAGGACTGGGGATGTAGCTGGACCCGCAACCCTGCCCCCCACTACCCTCGGGTTCAATCTCCAGCATCACAAAAAGAAGAAACAGACTATTTCAGGGGAGAAATAAATGTGGCAAAACCATAGGACAAAGCAAGTGATAGACTCCTGGAGGGGAAAGGATGTGGGAATGTGATCACAAAGGATCCTAAGACTGTCGGTGACACTGAATGATTTTTTGTGTATGTGCAGTGCTTGGGATGGAACCCAGGGCCTTCTACACGTTAGGGAAGCACTCTACCACCGAGCTGCATTCCCCGCCCAGATGTTCTATTTTTTAAAGTGGTGGTGGGTAAACGAGTATTTACTATTATTCTCCAATCTTTACATATAAATGTGTGTGTGTGTGTGTGTGTACACATAAATGTATACTTTTTTTGTAGGGAATGATCTATTTGTAAATGAAAACAGATCTGCAGAGATAAGCAGGAGAGTGGAGCAGACAGGAAGAACCTGAGAGAGAGCGAGGGCCCGCCTGACTCAGAGGAGAAGGAAGACAACTTCCAGGTGTTCCTTGTGAAGTAGGATAGAAGAAATTAAAAACAGGTAGAGGGCTGGGTGCTGTGGTGCGTGCCTGTAATCCCAGCAGCTCGGGAGGCTGAGGTAGGAGGATCTCAAGTTCAAAGCCAGCCTCAACAATTTAGTGAGGCCCTAAGGAACCTAGAGAGGATCCTATCACTAAATAAAACATAAAAAAGGGGTGAGAATGAGATTCAGTGATTAAGCACCCCTGGGTTCGATCCCTGGTACCAAACAAACAAAACAAGCAAGAAGGAGACATAAAGGAGCTTGAGTAGGTATGAAGAGTGAGGAATATAATTTTGACCCAAGGTTCTACATCCTTTCCCAGGTCTGTCACTCCCCAAGTCAGTCCCTCTTCTAAGCCTGTTGCTCCCAAATTTCTGGGAAATCTGTAAATCTTGGGGTTATTGCAAATTCACCCACTTGTAAAAATTACTTTATGCCCTGTTAATTAGCCCACCAATAAGTAGTTAAGCAAAAAGAGTCGCGGTATTTTAAGAAACCTGTAATTTAGGGGACTTTCCAGCACTATCTATGGATCAGATCATGGAGACCTCATCAGCCTAAGGATCCTGAGAACCAACAGACCACCTTGCGCCTTGCCTGATGTCATCTTCACACACCTTCCCAAGCCCACCCCTCACCAGGTCCCCTTCACTCCTTTAAAAGAAGAGCCGGAACCCCAAAAGCAGGACTCTCCCTTGAGATGGGCGAGTTCTCCTTGAATGTGGATCTGCTTTCCTACATAAATCTGCGTCTCTGACATGGGTGCTGGAATGCTTTCCCTCTCATACTCCAAGGACCCCACTTGTCCTGAGTTGAGGACCTCCCGGCAGGGAACTCCTTGGGTCTCTTGGGACATCTGGATGTCCACGAGTGACCTTCTACCCAGGAAGCCTCATTTGCTCTAACTCAGTCTCCCAGGGCTGGGATGGCGCTCTGTGGTGGAGTCCTTGCCGGGCATCTGTGAGGCCCTGGGTTCCATCCCCAGCACAGGGCATTCAGGGAGCGGGGACAAAGAAAACCTTATTTCAACTTTTCCAGCTGAGCCAGTTCCAAAGGACACAGCAGGGCTGGGAAGCCATAGTGAGCAGAGGAATTTCAGTTCTTTCCCACCGAACGATCCCTACGATCCCTACTGTGAGAGCGGAGGCGAGTCCTTTCACCTCCAGGCCCTTCTTCCTCATCTGTAAATTAGGGTAACGACACCTTCCTCCAAGAATTGTTATGTGGCTTCAGCAGAGCTGGGACAACACTGGCAGAGTGGCTGTCACACAGCAGGGGTCCTTTTCATCCTTCTTAACCTGAGTTTGCCACCCAGGGCTCCTTCAGCTGGCCGGAAGATCAGCTGCCTCTCCTTTCTGGAGGGTCTTTAACTGAGTCATAAAACCCTGCCAGAAACAAAGAGGGTGGATGTGTTAATGGGTCCTTGGAAGCTACTCTTGATCTTTTAGAGGGGAAAAAAAACCCTAGCCGAGGCTCTGTGATAAAAGATTCATTGCAGTAAAACAGACCCCCCGCAGAGGAATTCCCGTCTGCTCTCTAGAAGCTGTGGGGTGGGTGAGCGAGCCCTGGAGGGGAAGTCAGTTTCCATGAGTCCAGAGTGCGTCCATCTTGCAAGATGGCTCTGAGTGCAAGTTTTGAACTCTAATCAGTGCCCCGAGGTGCCCACAAATCCATCTCGCACCTCAGTTTCTCTAATGACAAAATCAGGAAAATGCAGAAAATTCCAAGCAGGCCCACTTCTGACCCAGCACTTCTGCCCCTGGCTGTAGCTCAGAGACAGAGCACTTACCTAGCACATTCGGGGTCCCAGGGTACAGACCCAGCACCGTGGGGGGTGGGGGAGCCAGTGCGTCTACCAGAAGATGTAAGCAGGAATTGTCCCCAATAGCGCTATTGGTGACAACCCCAAACTGGAAAGGACCTAAACTACCTTCAGCAGGACAATGGATAAGTAATCGTGGCACATGCACACCGTAGAATACTGTACATCAGTGAGAATGAACCCCAGGGGCGCACAACCACAGGATGGGTCACGAAATCAGGCAGAAGAAGCCAGACGCCAGGTGTGATTGAACTCAGGTTCACAATCAGGCAAAACTGACCCCCACCGCCCACCGTGGAAGTCAGGCTGCAGTGACTCCTGAGGGAGGGGTGGGGAGGAGGGAGCAGGAGGGCTTCAGGGGGCAGGTCATGTGTTTTCCTGAACTGCACATGTTCATCTTGTGGAAATTCTTCGTCAGCCTGCACACCTGGGTTTCGGACATTTTTTCTTTTCTAATAACTTTACCCCCCAAAAAACGAAAAAATAGTGACTAAGTGCCCAAGTACCTAAGAGCTTTGTGCACTAATTTTTTTTTCTTTTTTGGGGGGCAGGGATTGAACCCAGGGGTGCTTAACTATTGAGCCACATCCCCAGCCCTTTTTATTTTTTATTGTGAGACAGGGCCTCAATAAGTTGCTGAGGCTGGCTTTGAACTCATGATCCTCCTGCCTCAGCCTCCCGAGCTGCTGGGATTACAGGTGCATAGCACCATACTCAGCCAATACTTCTATTTTTTAAAAAAATATTTTTAGTTTTAGATGGATACAATATCTTTTTGTGTGTGTGTGTATGTGTGTGTGTGGTGGGGAATTTGAACCCAGGGCCTTGTGCATGTGAGGCAAGCACTCTACCAACTGAGCTACATCCCCACAATATCTTTATTTTATTTTATTTTTATGTGGTGCTGAGAATCGAACCCAGTGCCTCATGTGTGCTAGGCAAGAGCTCTACCACTGAGCCACAACCCCAGCCCCAAAAGCTCTATTTTATTATTAGTTACTTGTTAATCTCTTACTATGCTCAGTTTGTAAATTAAATGTTCCTGTAGATACGGATGTACAAGAATAAACAGAGTCTCAGGCATCTCAGGGTCTCAAATGGAGTCCACCCTGGATAAGAGGGTCTACTGGAGTTGTCCTATGGTCCTCCCTGGCAAGCATGACTTAGAAGAGAGTTTTTAAATCATCTAACCCATTTTAAACGGCTGGCATTGCTGATGTCATTGCCACAAAGGTGTGTGACTTGCCCAAGATCACCAGGCAAGCTCAGGATCCCTCCAGCTCAGCTCAGGACTTCCACCCCATGCTGTCTCCATGTTGCCCTACTGAAAGGAGGGTATTTTCTTGTCCCTCAATTCTGGGTTCAGTATGGACTAGCTGTGACCAGAGAATGAAGAAGAAGCATCAGTGAGTCAGCTCCTAAATTAGTCCCCAAGAGGCTGTGCATTCTTCCACTGGTGCTCTGCCACTGCCATGGGAATGGGCCCAGGCTAGCCCACTGGCCTCGGAGGAGGAGACAAGACACCTGCAGCAGAGCTGCTTCAGCCAAACGCAGCCTGGAACAGACATCAGCTGACCAGCAGATCATGTGTGAGCCCAGCCAAGATCAGCAGAACCACATTCAAAATAAATCAACCAACCTCCAAATACATGAATTATGCTAATAAATGTCATCATTTTTTTTTTTTTTTTGGAACCAGGGATTGAACTCAGGGACACTCAGTCACTGAGCCACACCCCCAGCCCTAGTTTGTATTTTATTTAGAGACAGGGTCTCACTGAGTTGCTTAGGGCCTCGCTAAGTTGCTGAGGCTGGCTTTGAACTTGTGATCCTCCTGACTCAGCCTCCCAAGTTGCTTGGATTACAGGCGTGCGCCACCACACCCAGCAAATGTCATCATTTTAATCCACCAAGTTTAAGGGTGGCTTGTTACTCAGCAGCTGCTGACTGATACACTCCCCTCATTCACTGAATCACTACATTCTGTCAGTTCTGCAGCCTGGACCTAACTCTGCCCTGGTCTTTGGCTCCCCTCTCTCCCCTACTGCCACTGTCCTGTGTCAGGATGCGAAGCATCCTCCCCACCTCACTGGCCTCCTGGTTTCCCCTTCTGCCCCTCTCCATTCTCCTACCACATTGCACCCTGAAGCTTCTTTTCAACTAAATGTCGGACCAAGTCACACCCTCAAAATTCTCCAGAGCTGCACCTTTATGGCCTGAGTGAGGAGACCCTTCTTGAACCGACCTCACCTTCTATTGCCAACACGTCTCCCAACAGCTGGCTGCGACCTTCACGCTCCAACAGGACAGACCTGCCTGTTTGTCCACCAGATCCTTTGTCCCTGCTATATCCATGGCCTGGAAAGTGTCCTCTCCTCAGTCCTCTGACTGTGTAACTCCAAGTCACCCTTCAGGACAAGGCTGTGACATCTCTGCAGGACTCCTCCCTAACCTCCCTGGAGCCCAGCTTGGCTCAGGTGCCCCTCTCCTGAGTGCCCGCCACCATGACTCCCACCACACTAGCTGTCTGTGTCACTGGACCCCAAGTTCCTCAGTGCGGGGACTGTTCCTTATTCACACGATGGCCTGACACCGAGCCTCAAACAAGAGGTCCGTAAATGTTTGACAGGCTCCGTGGCTTGTTGACGAACGGTCCTGAGAGGCAGGGGTCCTGGGCTTTAGCCTGGCTCCCCAGCTAACTCTGTGTGATCCTGCGTAAGTTAGCTCCTCCTTTGGCCTCAGTTTCCCTAACTTGAAAATGGACCAAATTCTCCTGGTGAGTGTCTGAGTCTCCTACAGGAGCTTTAAAAATGTAAATCTGTTAAACACACACACACACACACACACACACACACACACACACACCAAGATCAGATATCTAGACCTCGTCCCCAGGTTGTAAAGCCCAGGCTCTGTGATCTCTAAAAACTCTTCAAGCATCTCTAGGGTGTAGCCAGGATAGAAACCCACCTCCTCATAGGGCTGGGGACATAGCTCAGTTGGTAGAGTGCCCGCCTTGCAAGCACAAGGCCCTGGGTTCAATCCCCGGCACCGCAAAAAAAAAAACATAAGAAAAAACCCACCACCTGGATCACATGCGGTTATCTTCATCACTAGCAACTGGTTAATTTTCAAAAATCAAACACAAGTGAACCATGTTCCCAAGGCCTTTGCAATGGGTAGAAAGTAGGAGAAGCCAGCCCCTTCCCACCTCCAGCCTGTACAGCCTTCGAAAGCAAGGGGTCATCCTAAACAAGCAAACATCCGCCAACAGGTAAGAGCTGCCCACTCACTGGACCCCTCCCCGATGTGTGTGGGAAATGAGGAACAAGATTTTAAACTCTCACCATTTGGCCCTAATGCTACCCCTTGGGGCAGAATCAGTACACCCATTTTCCAGATGAAAAACTGAGGTCTAGAGTGGTAAACTGAGTAGCTCAAGGTCACACATGGCACAGTCTAACTTGAAAGCCAAAGCTGAGAAGCCAGAAAAGGCCCTACTGGCCACCTGTGGCCACTGAGCGCTTAAACTGTACCCATTGAAACTGACTTACATAAGTGTATTAAAAACACTGGATTTCAAAGACAGTTCAAAAAAAGAATGTGAGTTATCTCAATTTTTTATGTGTTGAAAATGTTACTATTTTGGATAGAGTAGGTTAATAAAACAAAATTAATTTCACTTTAACACAGCTATTCCTAAATTTTCTAAATCTTTTTTTTTTTTTTTTGGTACTGGCGATTGAACCCAGGGGCACTTAACTACTGAGCCACATCCCCAGCCCTTTTTGTTTTTTTATTGAGACAGGGTCTTGCTAAGTTGCTGAGGCTGGCCTTGAACAGCCTCAGTCTGCTGAGCTGCTGGGATTACAGGTGTGTGCCACTGTGCCCAGTGTGTGTGTGTGTGTGTGTGGCGCTGGGGATGAGGGCCCAGGGCCTCGTCCTGCTAGACAAGTGCTCTACCCCTGAGCGACATGTGTCCCTGCTTTATATTTCTGTTGGACAGTGCTGCCCTAGACCTGTAGGGCGATATCACCTACCCCTCTGGGAGTTCAGTGCATTTCTGGGGTGGGGGACAGGGTCAGTACCAGGAGTCATGTGGGCACGGGAGCGGCACAGCTGGAAAAGGAGTGGTAGTAAAGCAATGTTCAACATCATGGAGAGCTCGCTGCATGCCAGGAACTGGCATCTCAGCTTCTCCTCTGTTAACTGGTGAAGTCTAACCACAGCCTCTGAAGTGGGTCCTGTAATTATTTTCCCACTTCTCAGGAGAGAAAACTGAGGCTCAGAGAAATGGTTTGCCTGAGGCCCCAAAGCTGGGACTCAGAGGACTTAGCATTGGAGTCTGGCCTTGCCAGACTCCACGCTGCCCGACGCGTAAAAGGCACGGGGTAAAGTTAGTTCCACTCTTCTCCCCTCATGCCTGAATGCATCCAAGAACTCTACTGTGCGCCGGCTGCATGCTGGGCTCCATCACTCTCGGGAACAGGGCCTCCCAGCACCAGGCGTTCGGCACTTGGTGTGGCCCACAGGAAAGGGCAGGAATTGCCAAGTGCAAGGCTTCTCACACTGGCTGTGTGCAGCATTACCTGGGGCTCTTGTTAAAAGTGCAGATGCTGTGGGCCTGGAGTGGGCCGCGAGTTTGCAGGTCTGGGAAGCTCCAGGTGAGGCTGGTGCAACTGCAGCCTCCAAGCCCAGACTAAGTAGTGCCAGGGTAAAGAGAATGGCAGCCCGGGGATGTGCAAAGGATCTCAGCATCAGAGTGGGAAGGGCGCTTAGGAATCACCCAGTCCCGCTCCCTCACGGTGCTGACAGGAGATGGGCTCAGAGAGGGTCAGACCTTTCTCAAAGTCACACAGGCAGTTATAGGCAGAGACCTAATCTCCAGAATCCCACCATGCTCCTTCCACTGCCTCCAGCTGGCAACAGGAACTTGGGATGAAGGACAAGAGAACCCAGAGGTTCATGTCCTGTGCTTTGGGCATTTTCAAGTCTCCCCAACACAGCAGGGCAGTGACCCTGGGGACGCTGGCAGCCAGACCACACTCTTCAAGAGGCCTTTAACACTGCATCCCCTGCCCCTGGAGTTCAACCTGCCTCCTCTCCCCACCCCCAGATGTTGCACATCTGGCTCCCCAGAGAGCCCTTGAGCTGATGGATTGAAACCATTTTTCAGGACAGAAGAGAAGCTGTGTTCTCCAGTCAGGAAGAACAAGGTACTGACAGCAGGAATTCATTTCCTAGAAGTCAAACAAGGAGTCTGTTCGTGTTTACAGGCTCCAAACCCAGCATTCACCATCTGCTTTCCCTGCTGGGAGGCACAATGCGGTGGCGATTAGAAGCACAAGCTTCGGAGTTAGGTGGAGCTCTAGAGTCAGGTGGACAACATGCTTCCTGGCTCCATCTACTAGCTGTGGGACTTTGGGTAGATTACTCAACCTCTCTGAGCCTATTTCCTTATACATTCAATAACCAATAGAGACTAGCAAGTGTTGGTGTGAGCAATATAGATGTGGATACTGCTCTTAGGGGGACTTAGAGTGGCCCTGGGGAAACGTTCCAGGTACCTGGGACCACAGAGGTGATGAGGATGGCAGTGAAGCGTGCAGGGCCACAGGGCAACTTTCCCACTCAGAAAGTGTTTTTCTGTTTTTTGTTTTTTGATGCTGGGGATTGAACCCACAGGTGCTTCACTGCGGAGCCCCATCCCCAGCCCTTTTAATTTTTTATTTTGAGACAGGGTCTCACTAAGTTGCTTCGGGTCTTGCTAAGTTCCTGAGGCTGGCTTTGAACTTGCAATCCTCCTGCCTCAGCCTCCGGAGCTGCTGGGATTACAGGCACGTGCCAGCGTGCCCGGCTGGAAGTGGTTTTGAGATTGCACACAGGAGGAGGAGAACCATCAAGAACCAGCAAGTGAAGAGGAGCAGGAGCCAGTGACACCCATTCTGCAGGACTGAAGCTGGGAGAGCCCTTGCCTGCAATCCACCCCAATCCTCCCACTTCCTGTTGTTTGCCCACCCAGAGATCACTCGGTCCAGCTCTTTCCCCTCATGCCCCTGCTTCACTTGGACTCAGCAAAGAGCCACCTCCATCCTCCTCTTGGCTGAGACCTGGGCTGACAGACGCTGGTTCTCTCCCTTCTGAGTCCCCCCATAGCTTATGCCTTCTACCCAGAATGCCTTTCTGCTGGTCTCCTTTACCCTCCCTAGAGGATCCCCTGGCCCCAAGGATGGAGCCCATCATTCCCACCTCTCACCCTTGGGGCTTCTTTTCTAGGCATCACTCTGGACTCCCCTGTCTCCCTGCCAGACTTGATCTCCGGAAGGAAAGACGAGCCCATGGGGCATGGAGCCCAGTGCCTGTCCCTCCACCGGCCCCCTACTCAACTTCACCGTCAGGACCAAATTCAACTGTGGTCCCCTTCACTGAGGCTCATCCAGGGCGTTGGTGAGGCATAATCCACACCCTGTGTCCTGCAGTCCAGCCTTGGTGGGTCTCTAGTCCACAGAGCCACCTCTGGAGCAGGGAGCCGGTTTGTACACAGTGCAATGTTTTGGGCTTAATATTTACAGATGCCCAGGAAAGACTGACTCAGGAATGAATGAAAGAAGAATGCTGAAGTTTTAGGTTCTTTACCTTCTCTTTTTTTTTTTTTTTTTTGGAACCGGGGATTGAACTCAGGGATACTCCACCACTGAGCCACATCCCCAGCCCTATTTTGTATTTTATTTAGAGACAGGGTCTCACTGAGTTGCCTAGGGCCTCGCTAAGTTGCTGAGGCTGTCTTTGAACTCCCGATCCTCCTGACTTAACCTCCCAGGTCGCTTGGATTACAGGCGTGCGCCACCGTGCCCGGCTTACCTTCTCTTTTCTACTCCCACCCTGCCCCAGGTACTGGGGATTGAACCCAGGGGTGCTCTACTACTGAGCCACACTCCCAGCCTGTTTTACTATTTATTTTGAGACAGGGCCTCACTAAATTGCCCAGGCTGGCCTTAAATTTGCCATCCTCCTGCCTCAGCCTCCCAAGAAGCTGGGATTATAGGCCTGCACCGCCACACTAGGCCTTTACTTTTCCCAAACTTATTGGAGTTTATTAAATTCTCCAGAAACACATTACATTTCTAAAGTTTTGCCTTTCTTTGACTCCTGTCTCTGTACCCATAACCCTAAATGTCTTTTGATCTCTTGGCTATTCCACAGGGGCCCCAACGTCAATCCAGCTCCCATCTTTCCTCACCCACGCCAGCCCCTCTGCCAGGCTGTATCCTGTTCTCACTCACCTAGCCCCCAAAATTTCACTATCTTCTCTTTTTGTGGTGCTGGGAATCAAACCCAGGGCCTTGTGCATGCTAGGCAAATGCTCTACCTTGGGCCACAATCCCAGCTCAGTCCCCAAACTTGGGGGTCTCAGCACTTAACTCCTCATTCCATACAAAGGATGAGGACCCTGAGACACAAGTCCCCAGCCAGATCTAGAGCCTCTACTGCTCACTCCCCACAGGTTCTGCCTCCTCGCTGTCTCCTCCGCATCTATCTGGGGCATCTGCACCTCGGTTCAGGCTGTTCCCTCTGCATGGAGGAGCGATCCTTCCCATTCCCCTTCAACATGGAAGCCCCTTCCTCAGGGCTCCTTCCCTGACCACCAGAGCACAATCTCACCTTTCATCTCTTTCCAGACTCCAGTTTGTCGTGCCTCTTATTGCCTCTGCCTGGAAACTCCTTGAAGATTTACCTATTCCGTCCCCCACTCCGCACCCAGAGTTCTCATGGTCAATCTAGAATCTTCTCTCAAATGGGCCCTGGAGAAAGAACAGCGTTTGGGCCGGGGTGTGGCTAAGTAGTAGAGCACTTGCCTAGCATGCATGAGGCCCTGGGTTTGACTCCCAGCAACAAAATATCAATAAGAGCATTCCTTCTTCCTCTCCTTTTTTTTTTTTTTTGGTGCTGGGGATCAAACCCAGAACCTCAGGCAGGCTAGGTAGGCACTATACCACTAAGCCACGCCCCTATCTCTGTCCCCTTACATCTACCCTTTATTAGTTGTAGAGGAGACACAATACCTTTATTTTATTTATTTATATTTATGCAGTGCTGAGAATCGAACCCAGTGCCTCACGCATGCTAGGCGAGCGCTCTGCCACTGAGCCACAACCCCAGCCCTACATCTAACCTTTTTTTTTTTTTTTAACTTTTCCTTCCTTCCCACCTTTTTTTTTTTTTAATTTTTTTTAATGTAGTTTGGTTGTAGACGGACATAATATCTTAGTTTATCCATTTTATGTGGCGCTGAAGATCAAGCCCAGTGCGCCGCACATTCAAGGCAAACGCTCTCACTGAGCCACAACCCCAGCCCCACGCCTAACCTTTCAATGGCTCCTGCGTCACTCAGAATAAACCCCAAACCCTCACCCTGGCCTATGAGGCCCTTCATGACCAGCCTCCACTCCTGCCACCTCTTTGACCCCACCTCCTACCAGCTGTCCCCCTAACCCTCACTGCTTGGATCAGCTGATGGCCAGTGCCTCTCATCCTTGGCCACGTCCTCCTGGTTCGTGTTCATTTCAGCACCTCTGATCTTTTCCACTTGGTGGTTCATTTCTCGTCTCTGCACACCACCCACCTGTCACCGCACAACCCCCTACAAAACATACCTTCTGTCCAGCTCGTGGCCCCGTTCCCAGGGCCTGAACAGTGCCCGGCTGACAATAAGTGTGTGTGGGTCTATAGCCCAGAGGAGTCTGGGCTGGAGACAGGGCTTTAGAAGTCATGAGCATGGAGATAGTAAATACAGCCAATGGGGTGGGGGCCCTCGCCCAGGGAGCAGTTCTACTATGAGGCGAGGAGGGCCCTGGAGAGCAGAGCATCTAAAAGGAGACTATGCTGTGAAAACAACAGAGAAGACGAAGGAAAAATATAATAGTGTTAAGTCACAAGAGGATGTTTCTGGAGGGAAGTGTGGTCAGCAGTGTTAACTGCAGCTGAGAGGAAGTTCAGCTGCTTCGATGCTGCCGACCTTGGGCAGACCCCTGCGGCTCTGCGCAGGGATAGGACCGCTCAGGTCTGGGCACGCCAAGCTCCGAGAAGCTATTTCTGCTCATATTCACAACACCCTTGCCAGGAAGACAGTCATCCACCCGTGGCCTGGGGGAGGAGGGTGACCAAGAGGACCCACCCTCATTATTTACCTATCGGGCAGCTGACAAGCTTCAGGAAGCACCTCTGCCTTTCTGGCCCTGAACCAGGTGGGGAAGAGCGGAGGCCCCAGGCCTCCAGCACTGGACAGCTGGTCTGGCCCCCAACCTTCTCCACCCTCCAGGTCCTGGCTTCCTGGATGCCTCCACCGCAAAGCCCACCCACTTCTGCCCACCAGCTGGACACGATTAAAAGCTGAAGAAGGTCCAGCTGCCCAAGTGGCCTTGCTTGCCGCTGCTATAAAAGGTCCCTCGATATCCTTGTGAAGAGGGCTGCCATCCCCCAGTGACCCTGTGGTCCAGAGAAAAGCACAGACCCACAATGCACACTCATCTGGAAAACACGGGAAGGTGCTTCCAAGGAAGAGATAGGAGACTGCTCCTACTAATCAGAGCAAATCACAGCCACCAGTGACTGAGCTCCTGTTTGGGGCCAGGTGTGAGTGAGTCTGAGAGATGATCCCATTTGGTTTGCACAGCAAGACTGTGAGGTGATATCGTTATCCTCATTTCATACTGGAGAAAGAAAAGGCTCAGAGAGGTTAAGGGCTTTCTGAAGATCACACAGCTTGTAGGGAGCCAAGGCCAGTTCGCCAATGCAGTCAGCCTGACCGAAATTCTGGCTCTTAATCCTTGAACTTCCCCAGACGCAGCAAGACAGGATTTTTGTTTTCTATTTTCCTACAAGTGGTTTGACCTTGGGCAAGATTTATTCCCCACTCTCCCCATCTGGAATTAGCAGATTTCTTAGCGCTCTGCCAGCGCTGACATGACGTGATTACTAGGGTTTGTACGGGACTTTATCCATCCAGCCAGCCTCTCCTTTATTCCCACAAGTCCGCAGGGATGGAGAAGTGTCCCCTCCATTTGACAGATGTGCATGTTGAGGTTCAGAACCATGCAGTGACCTGCCCAAGGTCACCATCAAGTCGGGCCCACCCCGAAGCCCACACTGGGGCTCCACACTTGAGGCTCCGCGTCCTCTCCAGAAACGGCAGCCCCGCCACGGCACCGCGCCGGGACCTGGCCGGCAGGGGGCAGCGCCCCGCTTCCCGCTTCCCGCTGCCCGGGGCCACCTGGGGGCGACGTAGCCCGGGCCTGGGGGTACACCTCGCGCCCCGCCCGATCTTGCCCGAGCGGGAGCACCCGGAAAGCTCAGGGGATCCCGCAGGCGTCCCCGGGGGCTGCTCGACCCACGCCGCGGTCCCCGGGCGCCGGACGGCGACCCCGGACGCTCCCCTCGGGGGATGGCAGGTCCTCGGCGCCACTCTGCCCCACGCGCTCCCCTCCCGTCCGAAGGCGCGGAGACGCGGGCCGCGCGGGCCACCGAGGGCCAAGGAGGGTACCCCTGTCCCGCGCCCTCCGGACCTCCCAGCGGGCTCTGCCACGCGAGACTGCGGACGCGCCCCGCCCCTGCCCGGCGGCAGCGGCTCAGCACTCACCGGCTCCGCGGCTGCAGGTGCGATCGGACGCCAGGCTCGCCTGCACCGCTCCGCTTCCTCGCGCGGCGCCTCGGCCGGCGACGCCTGGCCCCCGCCGCGACCCCGCCGAGCTCAGGGCGCCGCCGCCCCGCCGCCCCGGGGCTTGGCGCTCCCACCTCCTCCGCGCTCCCTGCGCCCTGCGGCTCCGGCGCTGCGCTCCCAGCCCGCGCCCGCCGCTCCTCCTCGCTCCGCTCCCCAGCTCCTCCCCCGCCGGGCTCGCTCCCCACTCGGCCCCCCGCCCTCCAGGAGGGAGCTCGGCCCCTTCGATCCGGCCCTGCAGGCTCCGCAGCTCCCAGCCCCAGGGGTGGGTGGGCCCCGAGGAAGCAGGTGGAGCAGAACCCAGGCACGCGCCGGTCCCCACCTGTTGGAGGACCGGTAGGCTGGGTCTGAAGCTGGGGCCTGCAGGGACGTGGGCCGTGCCCAAAGACCCCAGCTGTTCCTATCCCGTGTTCATTGCAAGTTGATTTTTTTTTTCATTTCGCAAATATTTATCGATCTACTCTATGGCGGCGTGCTTGAGGCACCAGGGACGTTGCAGTGACCAGACAGACGGGAACCCCGCAGAGCTTGCATTCTGCTGGGGCAGACACAACACACTTAATAAGCAAAACGTGTTAACTGTTCATAGCGGTCAATGGTAGGAAGCGAAATAGAGAGTGGAGCTGGGGGCGCTGGCTAGGGCGGCATCAGTGGGTCGCCCGATGGAAACTCTGGCCTGAAGAGAAGAGCACCCCTCTCCAAAGATCCAGAGTGGTCAGTGTCCAGCCAGTCCCCTGCTGGTAACCTTAGTGGAGGTCAGGGAGGTGGGGGCAGCCGATTCTGATGCCAGCCGGCTGCAGGGTTCCAGTAGGTGTAGGAGGTGCTGAGATGAATCTGCCTGGTTGCAGAGCCAGGGGCAGAGAACACTGTAGCTCTAGGACAGAAACAGCAAAAACTTCCTCCAAAGAGGCCCAAACCCGTGCAGGCTGCACCAGGGATTTGAGCAGCTGCAGTAGAACTGGCCTGCTGTGTCCTTGTGGGTCCTCGACTTGTTCTGTTTATTTTGAGGCCTAGTTATCAGGAACATCCATCATTAGGACTGTATTTCTTGATGAATTGACCCTTTTGTCATTATGAAGTGACCCTCTGTCCCTGCTAATGTTCCATCTTGAAGTCTCCTGAACCGGGGGTAGGGAGAGGCCCACAGCCCCGTTGGCACCCACAGAGCTGTTTGACACCTGGCACACCAAAACCCTCTGCAGCTTATCCACACTCTTCTCAGCGTCCTTCCGTGTCCTTCTGTGTGCACAAAATTCTCGACCCACCTGGTCCATCCCCTCCTTCCTCCACACCTCACCCTCCTGGGTCATCATTTGATGATTGGCCTGGAGCCTCCATCTCTCTCAATCTCTCTCTTTTTTGGAAGCCTGTGATCAATGATCATTAATAATGCAAACGTTCTTTTTGTCTTAGTGCAAATCGCAGGCAAATAAATCACTGGCGAACAGACAGGAGTTATCGGCAACCACACCTCGGCCTCTCCACTCTCCTCGGGCCCTGGGCTCTTTTCCCACGTAGGAAATCAGAAGATTGAGCAGTGCCGTATGTAGGCATGCCCCGAAATAAGCACTGCTGCAGATGCCCTGAGGTGAACTGTCGCAGAGGAACCAAAGGTCCTGCCTACACAGCCCAACATTGTGGCCGCTACCGGGTCCTGGCAGGAGGTCCTGAAGCTGAGAAATCCACACTGCAGAGCGGAGGTGGACATGTCCTGCACGTATGTCCTTTATTTAAAAGATCCTGACACCCCAGAAACTGCCCTGGTCCACAGCAGAGGGTCAGGAGAGCAGGGCAAACCCTTGCAGCACTTCCAAGGAAACATCTGCTCATGACATTCAGCAGCTAAAGGTGGCTGATGACACGAGAGCAGGAAAAGTCCGGGTCTTCAGCTTCTCAGCCTTCACCCTGGACCAGTGCGTGTGTGACGCACTCGGGAGCTCATGGTTCACTGGAAAAGAGCCACAAACAGAAGGGAGTGGGCAGGTCCAGGAGAGGAGGAGGCGCAGCCCAGCTGGGAGGTGGGCAGGCAGTCAGGAAAGGCACCCGAAGGATAAGTCAGAGGCATCTGGGCAAAGACCCGGCAGGGGAAGCTTGTGCAGGAAACAGGCCACAGAGAATCAGGGGGGCACTGCAGGTCTTTAGGTAAGGTGGAGTTGTAGGGATGGGTGAGCTGGGGCTGGTGGGGCAGGAAGAGGCCCCCTCATGAAGAGCACTGAAGGTTTCACAAGGACCATTCCTTTGACCTTGGCCATGGAAGCAAGGAATGGCTGGACGGGACTGGGCAGACTGGTCACCCCTGGTGTGCTGAACTCTGAGACCCATGTAGGCATCATTGCGGGTGCACTGCAGTCCCCATTATTGCCATCACACACACACACACACACACACACACGCACTCACACTCACATGGGCAACTCCCAATCATCTGCCTGCCCTCTCCAAACCTTCGTCCAGGCCTCACTAAAGCACACTGACTGACCACACAGCTGCGATCCCCAAGGATCCTCAAGGCGTCTCCAGTGCCTTCCCGCTGACTCCTGAGGTCCCCATTCTTCCTCATCCTGGCATTCCAGGCCCTTTTCAACCTGTCCCCACCCTGAATCTCCTGGTGGCTCCATGGCCAGATCAGGCTCATGTTTTACTTCCATCTGGAAAGCTCTGGGCCTTGTTCTCCTTGGCCAGAATCACCCTCACTTCCAGCGTCTTTCACACCTCCTTGGCTACAAGGACTCATCCCTCAAGGCCCAGCCTAGAAACCCCTCTGTGTGTGGTCCATCCCTCCTGATGGAAGTGTGGTTTCCTCCTTAGAGGTTGGCAGCAGATCGCAGATCGGGGGATAGACACCGGCTCTGCAGTCCTGCTGGGTCTGACTTCTGACAGAGTGTCACAGCGAACGCTGCCCTCCTCGTGGATTCCGATGCCAGTCAAATTGAAACCAGTACCTGGCACATGTGTATGACATACATATAGTACGGGAACTGCCACACAGTAGGCCCCCATCTGTCCCCTGTCACTGTGACTGTCGTTGGTTGTCACACATTCCACAATTATTCCCTCTCCCCCATATGATGAGTTTCTGCAGGGGAGAGGTCGTCATATTCACTAGGTGTGCCTCCTGCCTAGCCCTGGAGCTGCCACACCGTAAGTGTTCAAGCCAAGATGGATGGAAGGATGGATGGATGGATGGATGGAAGGATGGATGGATGGATAAATTAATAGAAAAACCATCCAGCCACTCCTGTTCCCTGGAGTCACCCTGCTTTAGAGATGGGAGCTGGGCTTTTCCTTTTCTGAAGAACGTTGAATGAATCCTGTGTCAGGAGACGTGTGTGTCTGGGCAGGCCGTGTCACCAGACAATCCATGGTTTGCAGTTTCTTCAGGGTAGTGCTTGTCTAGACAGAGGGGACATCAGTGCCAGGGAGGAGCAGGGACTGCATAGGAATCAGAATGCACCGGAGGGTTCCCGGGGACTCGAGGCCCAGCTGGCTCACTGCTGCCTTCCTTCCCACGGCTCAAGACCTGGCTGAGCACGTTTGCTTGTGAGCTGCCCCCACAGTGGCAATCGACTCACAAATTTTGCCTGGGGACAGCAGAGAGGGGTACAGCCCAGCCAAGGGCTAAGCAAAGGGCAGAGAACCCATCAAGAAGAGGAACCAGCGTTCATCGATCAGGATTCTTGTGTTGTTCCAACACTTTCATCCTCTCTGTGACCCTGTGAGGAGAGCACTGTTGTGTGTTTCAGCTCTGTAGATGGAGAAACAGACACAGAAATCAAATGACTGTCTCTTGCAAGGATAGTGGCAGGACCTCAATTATATCTGACTCCCCAGGAATCAGGTGTCCCAATATTTTGAGGGCCCTGTCCTTACATATTGCTGTGGTAAGTGGTGGAGGGCCAGCGGGGATAATTAAGTTGTGATTTCTCCTCTCACAGTTTATGACCTGAGGGAGAGGTGAAGCTTGGCTTATCTTGTAGTCCCAGCCCAGGGTCTGGCAATACAGTAACTGCGGCATTATGCACAGATCATCAGAGCTGGAAGGTTCTGGTCTTTGGAGTTCAAGTATAGCAATCCTGTTAATTTACAGCTGGTGAAACCCAGCCCTGGAAAGAGGAACCAACTGAAGAATATGGTTATGAACTTGGGCTCTGGAACCAGATCACTTGGTTTGTTTCTTGGCTGTTACCACTTCCCAACTGCGTGACTCAGGGATGGTCACTTAACCTCTCTGAGTCTCAATCTCCTCCACTGAAAAAGAGGGATAACAAAGCCGGGCGTGGTGGCGCACGCCTGTAATCCAAGCGACTTGGGAGGCTGAGTCAGGAGGATTGCGAGTTCAATGCCAGCCTCAGCAACTTAGCGAGGCCCTAAGCAACTCAGTGAGACCCTGTCTCTAAATAAAATACAAAATAGGGCTGGGGATGTGGCTCAGTGGCCAAGTGTCCCTGAGTTCAATCCCTGGTTCCAAAAAAAAAAGAGGGATAGCGTTGTGAGAGGAAGAGCATCCGTGAGTGAGGTGTAGCACGAAGCTCAGAACACAGTCCCATGTAGTTTTTGCTCTGATAACTACTAACCAGGCAGTGACTGGCTAGTAGGTCTGGACTGGACTGTTTCCTGACTCCCAGACTAGTGCTCTTTCCAGATCTGCATGGCTGTGACCACTAGAGCATGGTCATGGGACACACCCAGGAGGGGTGGTATGTGTGATCAAGTGCCCATTTGGTCCCTAGGCCCACAGCTCCTTGCCTCCGCCATGCCCCTCCCTGTCTCTCCATCTTGAAGCCTCCCTCTTTCTCTCCCATGGACTGCAGTCCAGAGACTCGCTCCTCACTGGAACATGCAGGACGCTCCCGATAACGTGCCTGCACCTCCCATCACAATTTCCTCTGGGCCAGACAGGGCAGGGCCCAGCCAGGCCGGAGCCAACAGGATATTCCCTGGGAGCAGGGAGGGATGGCCAGGGGAGGGCAGAGATGCTATCTCCAGACAGACTCTCAGCCTCCTGAGCCAGGAGGAGACACATCCACAGGAGAGGATCCTCTGTTTGTTTTTCCCCAGCTGGACTTCCAGTGAGAGAATTTAATTAAGAACTCAATTGCCTCTCCTGGGGACTAGAAATCTGAAGGGACGGCAGGCAGGGTTAGGGATAGGCCTGGGGATGTGGCTCAGTGGCCGAGTATCCCTGAGTTCAATCCCTGGTTCAACCTGGTCAAAAAAAAAAAAAAAAAAAAAGTCTAAGTTTTGGTTAAGCAGAGAATCTTTGTCACTTTAACAAGTATCGTTGATTTTTTTTTAATGGTACTGGAGATTGAACCCAGGGCACTTTACTACTGAGCCACATCCCCAACCCCTTTTAAATTTTTATTTTGAGACAGGGTTTCTCTAAGGTTCTCTTGCTGAGGCTGACCTCCAACTTGTGATCTTCCTGCTTCTGCCTCCTGAGGTCCTGGGATTGCAGGTGTGTACCACCATGCCAACTTCTTTTCTTTAGGAACAGTTAGCTTTACTTATTTTAGTTTATTATTTAATTGGTGCATATAAATTATACAGAATGGTGGTTTCATTGTGGCATATCTATACAACCATAAAACAAAAACTTATCAATTTCTCTCCCCAAGAGTAATTTTTTCTTTAACACCACTCCCACTGTCTTGCTTGGTGCAGCTGGGGACTGGAGGAAAGCCAGTGGTCCTGAGTTCCAGTTCCAATAGTTCACCTTCCTGAGCCTCAGGATCCTCATCTGCAAATGGAGACAACTCTACCAACCCCATTCACATGACCCACCTATAAAATGAGGATAAAAATACCTTTCCTGCAGTGTTGGGGGGGAAATAAATGGGACAGACCTGGCAAATGGAAGGAAGATAATGTATCAGAGAGAGGAGCATGGGATTGATAGTTAGAAGGGGCTGGGAGTTAGAAGGGGCTGCCACTCTCTGGCTGTGTGACTTTGGGCAGGTAAGTCCCCTCTCTGTGGGTCACAGTTTTCTCAGCTGAGAGATGGGGATTTAGATTCTATTTCACTGGGTTTTTGTGAGAATACAATGAAAAGAAGAAATGGAAATACCTATCCCTGAGTCTGGCCCACAGTATGCACTCATTAAAAGTCAAATTAGAACACCCAGCCTGTCTGATGCCACTCGGGCCCTGGGATTTCCCATGGGCTGCTTGTTGCTTGGCATAACATCCTGTTCTTGACTCTCTGAGGCTTCTGGGGGCTGGACGGGAACGTTCATCACGTGCCAAGAGGAGAACATGCCCTCCTTGACCTCCCACCGGCCCACATGCACTGGAGCTGGGGTTGGATTAGTCATTTGAACGAAATCCACTGATCAGGTCGGTTTAAAAGGAAAGTGGGGGCCACTGGGGGTGCAGCTCAGAGGTACAGTGCAGATTCCTTCCCCAGTCTCTCTCTCTCTCTCTCTCTCTCTCTCTCTCTCTCACACACACACACACACACACACACACACACATACACAAAGCAACACCCAATTTAGCCCAATTATTTCAACCAAAAGGGCTGAAGTTTGGGTGGATATGTGTCCCCCAAGAAGAGCTGATTTTCTGGTGTATTTAACTCATGGCGAAGCTATTTGAGAAAGACTTGGATGTTTCTGGCCCCAGAGGACCAGGAGGAGGCCCCGATCTGACACCCCAGCTCTGAGCAGAAGCCAAGCAGAGGCCTGGCATGGCAGGCAGTTCCATGCAGACACAATATTAGCTGAGACCTTCTTGTCCTGCCCAAACCCTTAGCGTGGCCTGATTTAGGGCACAAGGTAAGAATCTCTGGCCTTGAGTTCCCCTGTCCCTGCCCCACGAGCCTTGACCTGTGGGGCAGCTGACAGGGACCTGCCTGCTACTCGGGGCCTCTCAGGAGCCACTTTCTCTGGTAACAGGTGCTGTTACTGGTTCCCTTAGGAAGAACTGAGGTGATGAGGACAGAAAGAAGGGCACAGACCTGGGTGCGAGTGCTCGCTCACCTGCACAGGTGAGCTCTTGCTGGGTGTCCTGGGCCAGGCCTTCCTCTCTGAACCTGTTTCCCTTTTCTCCACTTTGTTCAGTGTCCTCTCAGAAGCCTCCTCCCCGGAGACCTTCCTACGCCCCACTCTCCTCCATGCTCTATTGTCTTACCTATGGTTTGTAGCACTTTCTTGACATTGTTTTTTGGTCAACCATTCATCTGCTCCACTATTGTCTATTCTGTTTGCTAATCTGGGTTCTAAGATGGAAGCCTGCACACGCTAGACACGCAGGAAATTTCTCTCTTTCTTTTTTTTCTTTTGTTCTTTCTTTCTTTTGGTACCAGAAATTGAACCCAGGGGCACTTAACCACTGAGACACATCCTCAGTCCTTTTATTTTTCACTTTGAGACAGGATCTTGCTAAGTTGCTTAGGACCTCACTTTGTTGCCAAGGTTGGCTTTGAACTTGCAATCCTCCTGCCTCAGCCTCCTGAGTTGCTGGGATTACAGGCGTGCGCCACCACATCTGGGTAGAAAGTAGTTCTTGAATGAAGAAAGTAATGTAAAACACAGCTATTGTTTTGATTGCAGGACCCTGTGTTCACATCCCACCCCTTCCAGAATGTTCACATCCCACTCCTCCACCTCCCCGCTTCATGACCTTGGGCGAGTTACTTCCTTACTGGTCTGGAAAAGAGACATAATAAAAGAATCTAACCTGTGTCGTGAGGAACACATACAATGATGCCTACAAGGCATTTGGCATAGTAATGGGCACACAATAAGTGCTAAAAAAAAATCAGGTATTTAAGGGGCTGGGTGTAGCTCAGTGGTAGAACCCATGCTTCCCAAGTGCAAGGCCCTAAATTCAATCCCCAGCACCAAAACCCCCCAAAGATCATGTATTTCATTGCCAAATTGGCTTGTGCATGATACGGAGAGGACTCTGGGAGGGAGGTGTGGGATGGATAAAGGTGAGGCTCTGCAGTGAGGGACACCTAGAGGCTGTTGCAGGCCTGACTCCAGTCAGGGGTTTGGGAGCAACTCCAGAGATGCCCTAGGTTCTCCCAGGACCAATCCAGAGTTAGGGAGCTGCAGACAGCGCACTTAGTGGAGGGTGTGCTCCACCCTCCACAATCATATAAGTCGCCTCCCCTTGGTTGGGCTGCCAGGTCATCCCCTAAAACAGTCCTCCAAGCATTTCTACAAGAGAAAGGGCTGGCTTCACCCAGAGAGAGCAGGAGCCAGGAAGCTGGCAAGGCCCCTGCTCTCTGAGGCATCTTCCTCCATGCCAGATTAATTCCTTAATATTCACAACAGCCTTTGAGGAGGAGAATGGTTATTCCCTTTTTGGGGCGGTTCAGAGGGGGTACCAAGGATTGAACTCACCCGACCACTGAGCCACATGCCCAGGCCTATTTTGTATTTTATTTAGAGACAGGGTCTCACTGAGTTGCTTAGGGCCTCCTTTTTGCTGAGGCTGGCTTTGAACTCCCGATTCTCCTGCCTCAGCCTCCCCAGCTGCTGGGATTATAGGCATGCGTCACCATGCCTGGAGTTATTCCCATTTTGTGGATAAACAACCTGAGGCTCAGGTGACTGAAATAACCCTCCCCAGGGTAACCTGTGAGAAAACAAGAGCCACTACCCCAAGGGTTTATTGGACACCAGGCACTGCCTGAGGGAGTACTCCGAGGAGTCCCTGCGTCTCCGCTTTACTATCCCTGTTTTCCCGGTGAGGAAACAGCGCAGAGAGGGCGGTAACTTGCTCAAGGTCTCACAGCTAAGAACTGACGGAGCTGGGATTTCAACACGGGCAGCTGCTCCAGGACCCTTGCTGCTTGGCCTGAGCCTAGTTTTCTAGCCATAAGACAGGAAGAGTATGTCCACCCTTGCAGGAACCAACGGAAACAAAAGGGATCCTAAGCCGGGCGCAGTGGCACACGCCTGTAATCCAAGCGACTTGGGAGGCTGAGCCAGGAGGATCGTGAGTTCAAAGCCAGCCTCAGCAACTTAGCGAGGCCCTAAG
>JAJEJO010052426.1:47192-183171 GCA_020662805.1 Glaucomys volans
AAAAAAAAAAAAAAAAGGATCCTAATTCACAGGGAGGCGTGATGGAAGGACCAATGAGGCCAGGGATTGCTGTCCCAGGATCAAGCTCAAAGGAGACCAGGGGGCTGGGGACATAGCTCAGGTGGTAGAGCGCTTGCCTTGCAAGCACAAGGCCCTGGGTTCAAGCCCCAACACTGCCAAAAAAAAAAAAGAAAAAAGAGACCAGAGAGCAGCCTGGCTTCCGGCCTTTCTCCCCTCTGGACCCCTACAGCTCTCAAGCCCCCTGCCTGAAGGATCTCTCTGTCCACCCTCATAGGAAGGAGCGAGCTCTTTCTCATGTTGTGCCAAGCAGAGAGAAGTAGGGCTGGTGCTGGAAACCCACGTACCTACCAGCTTCCTTACCTTCTAAGCCCATCCTGCCACTCCCACGGGACCCACTCAGGGGAAGGCAGGATTTAATTCTAAAGAATGTCGTGGAAGAAAAATAATCATGCACCAGTGCTGCTTCCAAATTTAACCTTCAGATATTACGGAGAGAAGACATTTCGACAGTCTCTGGAATCAGAAGGAAAGTTCTGGAATGGATAATTAATCAAGAGACACATTTGAAATTCCTAGACATCCTTTTAAAATCTCAGGTATTCCCTTCAAAACCTATAGAACCTCCAAATTTCACACAGAAATAAACATTCACTTCAATTTTGAAATGTTGCTCTTCACTCACAGCACTAAAGAAATGTAAGAATTTTGGAAATGCACAGTATTGGGTGGGTGGGGTGTAGGGCAATGCCCCAGGACGCACCCCCACAATGGTGCATATTGGAGCAATCTTTTCTTGGAGAACGTTTTTGGCAGCATCCATCAAAATATGAAGCAAGGATGCTTTTTGATTTTTTTTTCTTTTTGCATTACTAAGGATTGAACCCAGGGACCTCTACCAGGAGTAACGACCCCTGCCCTTTCTGTTTTATTTTGAGACAAGGTCTTGCTAAGTAGCAGGGCTGTCCTTGAACTTGCCATCCTCCTGCCTCAGCCTCCTGGTATCGGGGATGGCAAGCAGGCGACACACACCCTGCATTGTCATATTACAAAAATATTCTCACAGGTGCACACAGATTGTTTATCATAGTGAAAAAAAATGATGACCTCAATGCCCTTGGATTCCTTTTGGCGACATAAATGATATCATATCCACATTGCAAGCTACCGTAAAGCAATGGAAAATAACAGTAGGGCTGGGGGAGTAGCTCAGAGGTAGAGCACTTGCCTCGCATGATAGTATACAGGTAGAATCCCATTCAGGCATGCAACTATATTTGCATATATCTACAGCTATAAAAACACATAAATGCTAGAAAAGTGACCTGGAAGGAATCACCTGGCCTGAATGGTTGGCTTGGGCATGGGGGGATGGGCAGGGGCGATGGCTGGGACAGGTGCAAAGCATTTTCACCTTTTATTCTCTTAGGTATAGTATATTGTTAGCATTTTTTACAGGCATGTAACTCTTATGATTTAAATAAATAAAAGAGAAAGAGAAAAAAGTAATTATGAAGCCCGTGGGCCAGCTGATTTATTGATTTATTGATTTATTGATTTATTTATTTATTTTTTGCGGTGCTGGGGATTGAACCCAGGGCCTTGTGCTTGCGAGGCAGAGGCAGGCACTCTACCAACTGAGCTCTGTCCCCAGCCCCAGGGTCAGCTGATTTATATCAACAATCTTCATGCTCCATGTTATGTTAAGAAAAGTACTAATGTTACTTTCAGCTCAAAGATTCTGCAAATCTATCTTTTGAAAGCATCTCAGTCAAAGGTTCTCAGTCTGGCTTGAGTCAGGATCGCTCATGAAACTTGTTCTGCATCTCTGAGGAGTCTGAGTCCAAGGGCTGCTTTGGAAATCATTCCTGAGTTGTGTTATAATTGAACTTTAAAAAAAAAAAAAAGTGGCAGGGCTGGGGGTGTAGCTCATTAGCGCTGAGGCAGAAGAAATAAATAGAAAGGAGATAGAAAGGAAGGACAAGGAAATAGAATTTCCTTTCCCAAGCCGGTCCCTCTCCCAGGTCTGTTGCTCCCAAATTTACAGGAACTCTGTAAATCTTAGAGTTACTGCAAATTCACCCACTTGTAAAAATTACTTTATGTCATGTTAATTAGCCCACCAATAAGTAGTTAAGCAAAAAGAGTCGTGGTATTTTAAGAAACCTGTAATTTAGGGGACTTTCCAGCGCTATCTATGGATCAGATCATGGAGACCTCATCAGCCTAAGGATCCTGAGAACTAACAGACCACCAGGCACCTTGAGATCACTGGACTTACGTCATCCTCACACACCTTCCCTAGCCCACCCCTCACCAGGTCCCCTTCACTCCTTTAAAAGAAGAGCTGGAACCCCAAAAGCAGGGCTCTCCCTTGAGATGGGCAGGTTTTCCTTGAACGTGGATCTGCTTTCCTACATAAATCTGCGTCTCTGACATGGGTGCTGGAACGCTTTCCCTCTCATACTCCAAGGACCCCACTTGTCCTGAGTTGAGGACCTCCCAGTTGGGAACTCCTTGGGCCTCTTCCAGGGACAGGAGAGCACTTGCCTACCATACTCAAGGCCCTGGGTTCAATCCGGACAGAGCACAGCAACAAAACAAACAAACAAACAAACAAAAAACTACAAGCAAATATATTAACTGAGGCTCTGAAAGGGAAAGAGACTTTCTCAAGTCACAAAGCAGGTGTCCCTGCCCCGGGGTTGGTGGCTTCTCCCATCCTGCCCCAGGTCCTAGGCATTAAAAAAAAAAAAAGAAAGAAAGAAAAAGCAAAGCTTCCCCACTCTCCCCTCTCAGCCTCCCCCAGCGAGGACCAGCTGTACCCAGAATCAGCCTCAGACATTCTAAAGCAGCTCCAAAAAACATTTCCTCTTGTGTGGAGGAAGAGCCTCCTTTGCGGAAGATGCTAAATTGCCTTAATTATATTTCTTTCAAAAAGCACAACGTGCCCATCTGCTCTCGTGGTAGGGGGTGTGGATGCATGCTGAGCACAAATATAAATCAACCCAAATACAAACACAATTAGCAGGCCCAGGCTGCCCTGCAGTCTCGTCTCGAAGAAGCGGGAGAGTGGCGCACGGTGTGGGCGCAGATCAGCCTAGCGCCAGGCTCCTCTTCAGCCCGGGTCCCAGCTGCGGCAAGCCAGCGACTTTTTTTGTGTGTTTGTTTTTGGGACCAGGGATTGAACCCAGAGGTGCTTAACCACTGAGCCATATCTAGCCCATTTTAATTTTTATATTGAGACAGGGTCTCACTGAGTTGCTTAGGGCCTCCCTAAACTGCTGAGGTTGTCTTTGAATTTGTCATCCTCCTGCCTCAGCCTCTGGGGCAGCTAGGATTACAAGTGTGAGCCACCAAACCTAGCAAGCTAGTGACTTTCGATGCCAGGTGGGAAGGGCGGTAGAGAGCCTGATGCTGGCTGGGGAGGTTGCAGCCCTGCCAGGGTCCCTGGCTGGGGCAGTGTTGATGGTCCCCTGCCACAGCAAACCTGTAAAGCCATAGCATCACTGGATACCATGAAGGTAAGGAAGAGAAGGGGCTTCGAGATGTCGGAGTGGAAGGAAGACACACGCTGGATCCAGAAGCTCTGGGTGCAAGTGGCTCTGCCACTTCCTGGCTATGTGACCTTAGACAAGTGTGTAACCTTCCCAGGGTTTTCTGCCTGATAAGATGGGGACAGTCACAAACTGAAATGGGAGGGGTGATGTGTGCACAGCTCTTAACAGCCAGGCACGAGTAGATGATCACATGCTTAACACTCGGCTCCGGCTGGTGTCCTCCTTACTCTCCCACCTGTTCCTGAAAGCCTAGGTTTGACCCCACCCTGCTTCTCTTTAGGACCTCCCGCATGCTAGGCAAGGACTCCACCACTGAGCTGCACCCCACGGCCTCTCTTGTCTTCCTGTCTCCATTTTTGCTACTTAGGCAAGAATGATGCAGAGGAGAGATGCAGCGATTTGTAGAAAGAAAAGCAACTTCATCTGTGTTCCTAGAGGAAACCTGGACAGCCTTGTTTAGACCCTTCTCCCCTGCAGGACTTGCTCGGCATCTACAACCCAAGGTCCAGAGGATATCTCAACTCTGGCCATGTGGTTCTCTGTGCAGATGACAACCTGAGGTTTGTCCTTCTGGGCTGAGTCCAGAGCTCATCTTGATAGGATAGCAGGTTGGGGAGGAAAATATCCCCAAACACTCGCTTATTGCTTGAGGTGAAGGGAAGAAAGTAAGCAGGAACAGATTTTCTCCTGAATGTTGAGTGGCAGGCTGGAAACTATATTTGCTTCACTTAAACGTTATAACAATTGTGAGATAGGTGTTAATGCTCCTGTTTTCTAGACGGCCAGACTGAGCTCACTGAGGCTAAGGCCTGAATTCAGGGAGTTGGGAGTAGTGGTGCAAGCCTGTAATCCCAGCAACTTGGGAGCCTGGGGCAGGAGGATGTGCAAGTTTGAGGCCAATCTGGATCAATTTAGGGGGACCCTGTCTCAAAATAAAAATTTAAAAGGGCCAGGGAGGTAGCTCAGTGGTACAGTGCCCCCTGGGTTCAATCTCAGTACTGTAAAAAATAGATAACAATCAAGTGACTGAATTGGATTTGCGGTACAACACAATATGTCTAGATTTGGGACCTCTGACCTGTCTCCTCCCTGGAACACGGCTTTAAGTATATAAAATAAAATATTTAGGAGTGTAAAGTAAATGAATTTTAATGAAATATAATTGTTAAAATAATTTTAAGCCCATGATATAATAATAAAAGTCCTTCTTTATTTTTATTTTATTTTATTTTATTATTTTTATTTTATTTTATTTTTTTTTTTTTGGAACCGGAGATTGAACTTAGGGGTACTTGACCACTGAGCCACATCCCCAGCCCTATTTTGAATTTTATTTAGAGACAGGGTCTCACTGAGTTGCTGAGGGCCTCCCTAAGTTGCTGAGGCTGGCTTTGAACTCACGATCCTCCTGCCTCAGCCTCCCAAGTGCTGGGATTACGGGCGTGCGCCACCACGCCCGGCAAAAGTCCTTCTTTATTAATGCATTCAATAACAATGTCTAGCAGCTGGTCTGATGACGACTCTAGTTCCAAAGCGGTGACGAGCATAAAAATATTTTAAGATATCTGCATTAACCATGATGTGATATAAAAACAGCAGATTTTCATGGGTACTGAAGCCACAGGTGACACTGATATGGGAATTAGGGTCTTCAAGCATAACTGAAGTGATGCTCAGGTTCAGATCCGTGATAGGAGAAGTGCGGATCTAAGTCCATGCCCCACCTGGGTCTGGTCTGGCCTAAGGCTCCTGCCTAGACTGTAATAGTGGCCATGAGATTGAACTGCATGAGAAATCAGACATTACTAGCAGAGTGTGGTGATGCATGCCTGTAACCCCAGAGATTTGGAAGGCTGTAGCAGGAGGACCACAAATTTGAGGCCAGAATGGGCAGCTTAGTGAGACTGTCTCAAAATAAAAAAAAATAAAAAGGACTGGGGTGTGGCTCAGTTGTAGAGCACTCCTAAGTTCAATACCCAGTACCACAAAAAGAAAAATAAAATAATAAAGAAATCAACATTGTTGCACTTCGATAAGCTCCGGGGAGCCTGTTTCATTGAAGACCGAGTGTGTGATACTCCAGTGCCATCTGCACACCTGGGAAGAAGGCTTTTGTTTGGATGACCCACTTGAGGGACCAGAACCACCCAGGGATATGTGATACTGACATAGGGACAGTCCACCTGGGCAGACCACTCCTGTCTGGTTCTTGGTGGCTTCAGGAGGTAGCTTGAGTATGTGAAATGTGTAGCCCAAGTTTTTTAACTACCTTAGACTTCTTATCTTAGCCCTGGCTGTTTTTCCAACAGGTAAATTTTCTTCTCTCTGAAATGGAGACTGAGTTCCAAGGAATGTGTAAGGCTTGGGAATGTGTTTTTTCCATGTCGTACCAAGGAAGACATTGACTCACATAACTAATAAAGTCTAGAAATAGAATAGCACCCACTTCAGGTAGAGTTGGATCCAGACTCTGTTTTCCTTACCACAAGATGTGAGTGGGAGAGGGGAGGAGGAAGAGGAACTCCCTAAAGGAATATCATGTCACTAGTACCAGAGAAAAGGGGGATTGGATGCTGAGAAAGGGCAGCAGATGCCCTCTGATCCATTTGCCTCTTATTCCTCTCATTGGTGAGGGAGGGATTCCACATTAAATAGTTCAAGATGGTGTAACTCATGACACCCACCCACAGATGAAATCAAACGAATTCACCTTTTTTTTCTTTTAACCAGGGATTGAACCCAGGGATGCTTAATCACTGAGCCACATCCCCAGCCCATTTTATTTTATTTTTTTATTTTGAGACAGGGTCTAGCTAAGTTGCTCATGGCCTTGCTAAATTCCTTAGGTTGGCTTTGAACTTGCAATCCTCTTGCCTCAGCCTCCTGAGCTGCTGGGATTACAGACATGCACCACCACACCCAGCTCAAATGAGTTTATCAAAGTAATGTACTCACAGCCCCTGAGAAGAACAGCTTGACAAGCTGGCCCATGTGAAGGTTGCTCCTGGTAAGACAGTGAGCAAGCAGAGGCTGGGGAAGGCTGGCTTTGTGGCCAACTGAAGGGCGCCATGACACCTGGTTTCCAAGGGAAGACGAGATTGGCCAGTGTGAATAATTTTGCAGGCTGGCAGGAGGTGCTAGGTTGAGGTTCTGGTGGGTCCAGCTGGCCCTGCAGATGGGGGACTAGCCTGTGGGGAGCCTTTCTTGCAGGGTCAGGGACATATGTGGAGCAGGAGAATTGGCCTCAGGGCCTGGCGAGGCTCAAAATGCCAGAAAACACACAAGATTTTAGACCTCACAACACGCCCTCTAAAGGGCCTATGATGTGCCAGGTATGCTCTGAGACTTGGGGACTGCTGAGATGGTGCTGTGACCTTGAGCTGGAGTGTCTGGCTCCTTTAGATCAGTCTGAATCCGCCCCTTTAAGACAGTTTCCACTTACCTGCCCTCTGCTGGATGCCCTTTGTGGGATGCTGACCCAAGTTTGGACACTTAAATTTCATACTTACTTTCTCAATAGAGGTATCTTAATTAAGGCCCTAAATTCAATATAAGACAAACAGACAATCCAGGAACAGCTGAGGCAGTGGTTCAGTGGTAAGGCACTTGCTTAATACGTGCAAGGTCCTGGGTTCGATCTCCAGCACTGAGGGAAGAAAGGGGGGAGTGAATTCAGATTTTCCATTTGAAGCAAAGGAAAAGGACGATAAACATCTTAGACTGAAAGAAAAAAATTCTTCCAACCTAGATTTCTGTACCCACCCAAAACCGCACTAACCCGCTGAATGACTCACAAACCCTAAAATATTTACTGCCAGACCCTTCACGGAAAGTGTTTGTAGATCCCTGGTCCAAAACAGTGCATCTCACTGAGAACAGTGCCAGCCTGCGTAGCCGGGCTCAGGTTCAAATCCAGACCTGGCTGTGCGGTCTCAGCCAGGCTGTTCGCTTCCCTGAGCCCTGCTTCCTCAACTGTAAATGGAGGTGAGAATGGTGTCTCCCATGCACTTTCTTTTTGGAATGATGAAAAAATGTTTTGGGTATTTTTTAGACCTTTTTTTATTTACTTATTTTTACGTGGTGCTGAGGATCGAACCCAGTGCCTCACACGTGCTAGGCAAGCGCTCTACCACTGAGCCACAACCCCAGCCCCCAAATATGCTGGATTTATTTTTTTAAGTTTTTTAAAAAACATTTTTTAGTCATTGATGGACCTTTATATTCATATATTTTATATGCCTTTATTTTATTTATTTTAATTACTTTTTTTAATGTGGTGCTGAGGATTAAACCCAGTGCCTCACACATGCAAGGCAAGTGCTCTACCACTGAGCCACAATCCCAGCTCCAATATTCTGATTTGAATAGTGATAATGGTCACAAAACTCTGTGAACGTCCTTTAAAGATTACTGAATTGTACACTTTATTTATTTATTTTTTGGAACCAGGGATTGAACTCAGGGACACTGGGCCACTGAGCCACATCCCCAGCCCTATTTTGTATTTTATTTAGAGACAGGGTCTCACTGAGTTGCTCGGGGCCTCGCTAAGTTGCTGAGGCTGGCTTTGAACTCGCGATCCTCCTGACTCAGCCTCCCAAGTCGCTTGGATTACAGGCATGCGCCACCATGCCCTGCTTGAATTGTACACTTTAAAAGGTGACTTTCAGGCTGGCCATGTAGCTCAGTGGTAAAATGCTTACCTAGCATGTGAAAGGCCCTGGGTTTGATCCCCTGCACAGGGGGTGGGGGGCAGTGAATTTTATGATTTGTGAATTGTATTTCGATTTTAAAAAGAAAAGAAGAAAGTAAGGCCTCCTGTTAGACTGTTGTAAGGCTGGAGCGGAGCACAGACCCGGCAAGGGGTCTTCACCCTCCTCACCCCCATCACAGGGGCAGGGGAATCACTTGAAACAAACATCAAAAGAAGACTGATGTATCAATTGATCTGTTATTTTCTATTTTTCGCTTTACCTAGAATAGTAAAGCATATGGCAAGCAAAATCAACATCCACAGGAAAATTACACTATCTATATTAAAGTGGGTATGTTAAAAATAAACTTCTTTTCCTTAAAATATTATCATGCTTGACAGATTTGACTGCACAAAAAAATAAACTTTTCTCTACAGCAAATGACATTATAACAAAGTAAAAACAACAGATTAAGGGAAAATATTTCTACATAAAACAAAGGGCTTGGGGCTGGGGATTTGGCTCTGTGGTGGAGCGTTCGCCCGGCATGTATGAGGCAGGCCCGGGTTCGTTCCGTCCCAGATGCTGCAAAGGGAAAAAAATGTGCACAAAAGGCTGATACGAGCAAGATTTTAAGTAGCAAGGAAGAGGGAAACCCAGGAGGAAAATGGGCAAGACAGGCAGTTCATTGAAGCCCACT
Organism: Glaucomys volans; assembly: GCA_020662805.1. Taxonomy (NCBI): domain Eukaryota; kingdom Metazoa; phylum Chordata; class Mammalia; order Rodentia; family Sciuridae; genus Glaucomys; species Glaucomys volans. The sequence goes on from JAJEJO010052426.1 coordinate 56,165, forward strand.
ACAAATGGCCAGAACACTGACAAAAGGACACTTAGGTTCAGGGTGGTGGGAGAGACGCACGCCATTAAGAATCAGGAGATAGCTGGGCACGGTGGCGCATGCTTGTAATCTCAGCGATTTTGGAGGCTGAGGCAGGAGGATCGCGAGTTCAAAACCAGCCTCAGCAACTTACCAAGGCCCTAAGCAATTCAGTGAGACCCTGTCTCTAAATAAAATACAAAATAGGGCTGGGGATGTGGCTCAGTGGCGAGTGCCCCTGAGTTCAATCCGGTTAAAAAAAAAAAGAGAATCAGGAGATAACATTTTTCTCTCATCAGACTGGAAAAATCTAAGCAATTAATAACATCTGGGAAAGGGGTTAGTGAGCCCATAAATTGCTACAACCTTTGGGGAAATATTCTGGCACTACTTATTTATTTATTTCTGTGGTACTGGGGATGGAACCAAAGGTGCTCTACCAGTCTTTTCATTTGTTTTATTTTGAGACAGGGCCTCACCAAATTGTCCAGGCCTGGGCTGGGGATATAGCTCAGTTGGTAGAGTGCCTGCCTCGCAAGCACAAGACCCTGGGTTCAAATCCCCAGCACCGCAAAAAATAAATAAATAAATTGTCCAGGCCTTGGGCAATTGAACTTGCGATCTTCCTGCCTCAGTCTACTGAGTTGCTAGGTGTGCCCCACCGCACCTGACTCTGGCACTATTTATTAAAATTCAAAAATGAGCCTAGCTCTGGCACAATTTATTAACATTCAGAACACGAATGCTTTTGACCAAGCTACTCCCCTTCTAGAAAATAAAAGTGAACACACAAAGACATGCGTATAGGGAGATCACCGAGGCAGTCTGCGTGCTAGGCAAGGGCTCTGCCTCCAGCCCCGCCAAGCGCTCTGTAACAGCAGAAAGCAAATAACCTGGAAGCAACCTGAAGGGCCATCAGTGAGAGAGGCTGAAAATTAGTCTACATACCTCGGAGGATAAGATCAGCTGCTGAGAAGAAGGAAATGCTGTATGTGGAAGCAAATGACTCCTAAGACTTGCTATTAAATGGAAAATAGAGTCTCTGTTTAGGCACAAGGCGTATTCTATGTGTTGTTATAGAAAACGGGGTGGGCTGGCTTCACTGTGCTCACAGGGCTCTGGAACAAGGCTCAAGAAAGGCGACTGCCACTTCTGGGGGGGTAAGTGGGTGCGGATTTGGGGGACTCTGGTCTCTGTATACCTCTGGCATTTTGAATTGCACTAATGTATTACTTATTTTAAAAAGGCAGGGCCAGGTGCAGTGGTGTACACCTGTAATCCCAGCAGTTTAGGAGGCTGTGGCAGGAGGATCATGAGTTCAAAGCCAGCCTCAGCGAAAGGGAGGCACTGAGCAACTCAGTGAGACCCTGTCTCTAAATAAAATATAAAAAAGGGTTGAGGGTGTGGCTCAGTGGTTAAGTGCCCCTGGGTTCAATCCCGATACCAAAAAATAAAATAAAAAATGGCAGGGCCTGGGATGTAGCTCAGTGATAAAGCATGGCCCTGGGTTTGATCCTCAGCAACACACACACAAAGTGGAAAAGATCTAAATACATTGGAAAGATGTTCACAATATATTGTCAAATGAAAAAAATACCTCACAAGAATATAGAATGATTCTTTTTTTTTTGGACGGGGTGCTGGGGTGCTCTACCACTGAGTTACCTCCCCAACCCTTTTTATTTTTTTATTTTGAAATTGCTGAGGCTAGTGATTGAACTGTGTTCCTCCTACCCCGGCCTCCAGGGTAGGATTACGGGCCTGCACTGCTGCTCCTGGCATAGAACGACTCTGTAGACAAAGGCAAGAAAGCAAAAGAAAGGAACAAAAAAAAGCCCTAGCACTATCCACCCACATACACACATATATTTGTTAGGTATTAAAAAAGAAAATCTTTTGCATCACCATGCATAACTTCTATAATTTTAAAAAATAGTATTAAAAATAAGTTGCCATTGCATTTATTTATTTATCAAACACCTCATTCTCATGCAGTGCAAAGGGCTGCCTGAGTCTTAAATGACTGGCCCCAGTGGAACTGCCAGGCAGCTGGGTGTCCTGGCCCCCTGGATGAATTTGCTGGTTAAAAGCACTGGAGGTGGTGGGATGCTGTAGCTCATGGGCTGGGGCTGGGGCTCAGTGGCAGGGCGCTTGCCTAGCACGTGAGAGGCACTGGGTTCAATCCTCAGCACCACATAAAAAATAAATATCGTGTCCATCTACAACTACAAATATTTTAAAATAATAATAATCCAAATATTTTAAAATAATAATAATCCGCCGGGCGTGGTGGCGCATGCCTGTAATCCAAGAGACTTGGGAGGCTGAGTCAGGAGGATCACGAGTTCAAAGCCAGCCTCAGCAACTTAGCGAGGCCCTAAGCAACTCAGTGAGACCCTGTCTCTAAATAAAATACAAAATAGGGCTGGGGATTTGGCTCAGTGGCTGAGTGTCCCTGAGTTCAATCCCTGGTTCCCAAAAAAAAAAAATAAATAAATAATAATAATAATAATAATAATCCTCCAGATGCCTCATGGGGCAGAGGCAGCACCCCACCCTACTCCTCCTGCTCCTCCTGCTCCTCATGCCTCAAGTGAGATTTGACAGGCTCAGTCAATAATTGTTTGAGAAAAAGGCACCACTTGCTGCCCCCAGAGCTGAGGTTGCAAACGCCCAGTTCGTTAGTTTTAATTATTTTTCTAGGAAATAGTTGTACCCTTTGGTCTCAGGCCTGTTCTACAGAGTGCTTGGTGATGGGGCCGAATGGGTCCTAGTTCTGGCCCTTGGGGAGGAGAAGGAGAGGGAGCTGGGCTTCTGCTCTGGGACGCACAGAGAGGTGGGAAGGGAACTGGGTTTGCATTCGGGTTCCACCTCCTGGCCTGTTACACTGAGCAAGCTCAGGGGCCCCCATCCCGGGCTACCAGTCAGAAGTTTGGAAACATCGTACTGCAAAAGACAGGAATAGTCAGAAGAAGAAACTGAGGCCCAGGGACATACAGTGACTGCCTGAGGTCACACAGTGAGCCCCTGGCAAGGGGGACCCCCAGGGTGCCAGGCCAGGCTCATCACCTCTGTGCTTCTTTCCCAGGGCTTCCTACAGTTCTCTCCTTTTTCCAGGACTGCACGTGGTAGATGGACAGCTACTCTCCTCCTGCGACCTGGGAAGCAGGCCTGGGACATCCCCAGCTAACCCAGGGTCCCACAGGCCTCCTTTCCTTTCCCTCCAACCCTTGAGGTCTATTAGATTCGCTCTGCCTCCTCCAGGTTCTCAGAGTCACTTCAATGGTGACTCTGCAGAAAAATGAAGGGGTGGGACATAACGAACTCCAACAAGAAGGAAGAGCAGGGATTTTCTTCTTACCCAGGAGCCCCTCTGACCCCTGAGCACTTCCATTCTGAATCCTGGCTGTTCCCACCCTTTCCATAGTAAGATGCTTCCAAATCTCTGACCAACAGACTCTGTCCAGAGTGGTTTCACACCGTGGCTCACACACTGACCCGAGCAGGCTCGGCTGGGTATTGAGGCCCTAGCACTGCGCTGTCTGGGTTCAAATTCCCACTGCTATTCACTGGTGTGTGACTCTGACTGTCACTCCATTTCCCATTTGGACAGTGGGGTGATAATAATACCTATCTGATAAGATTGCAGTTGAAATGAGATAGTGCAGGTAAGTCGTTAACCTGGCGGGGCCATGACAGAATTATCATAGAACGTTTCCACATACCTGTGTCCCCACCTAGAGTGCAAGCTCATTGAGGGCAGGACCATGTCTGTTGTGTGCCTTGCACATAATGGACACTAAGATAGATGAATAAATTTTAAATCTGCTGAATGCATGGGTGGAGGAGGTTCTTGTTCTTGCTCTGAGGTTCTGAGACTCCTGTCCTGAATGAGTGACATTTTGGTACTTGTTTTGAAGCTCATCCTTCTCATATTCTGCTCGAATAGGACTGGACATCACTGGATTTGTCCTTTTTTTTTTTTTTTTCTTTTTTTCTTTTTAGCACGTACCACAACTACAATACAGTTCTGCAATTTTAACTGAGTCCGCCTACCTTCCTAGGCCATGGTGTCTAGAGACTGGGGCTGTAGCTCAGAGGTGGGGTGTTGGCCTAGCACGTGCAAGGACTCAGTCCTGAAGGGAGAAAAAAAAGAAACCACACTTCTAGGGAAGGGCCCTGATGACCTCCTCCTGTGGCTGGAAGCCTCCCACTGGGCCTGGATAACATTAGACAAGGACTATTTGTCAATTGGCTGAAGGCTGAAAAGCTTAGCAAAAGATTATTTAGTGAATGGAATGAGTAGGGAAGAGAGAAGCCTTTTTGAAAAGACCAGTGATGCACTAGCAAAATATTAATGCTTCTAAAATAATATGCTAAAGTATATGCAAGTAAAGCAAGCATTAGCTTAATACAAATAACCAGGTTGCATGAATTCTTATTTATTATAGCTAGGTTTGCTTTTTATTATTAAATAATTAATAATGATAACCTATTATCATTTACCGCTACTAGTCTAATCTTCACTTAGGGCTCTGGCTAGAATAGGAAATATCTTTTTTACTCATTCATCTCTTTTTTTTTTGGAACCAGGGATTGAACTCAGGGACACTTGGTCACCGAGCTACATCCCCAGCCCTATTTTGTGTTTTATTTAGAGACAGGGTCTCACTGAGTTGCTTAGGGCCTTGCTAAGTTGCTGAGGCTGGCTTTGAACTCGTGATCCTCCTGCCTCAGCCTCCCGAGCAGCTGGGATTACAGGCATGCGCCACCATGCCGGGCTTTTTTGTTCATCTCTTTTTAAAATTTTTTCTTTCCTTTTTGATACTGGGGATTGAACCCAGTACTCTACCACTGAGCTGCACCCCGGCCCCCAGGACTCTATACTTCCAGTGGGGAGTGCTAATTAATTTGCTCTTTCCCTTCTTTCTCACTCTTAATTTTCTTCCCCAATATTTCAATCCAGAAACAGAAGGAAAAATGAGAAAAGAAGGGAAGCAAGCTCCAAGTCCTGCAATTCCTGTTCCCACCATAAGTAAGAACCTTTTAACTCTCTTTTCCCTGAGTGGAAAAATCTCTCTCTTCCTTGGTTGGCCTTTCCCTGGTTATTGTTTTCTCTTCTGTTTTGGAGGAAATTACTTCTAGCTTCTCCTCTTCCCTCTTGACCAATTACTTAGCTGGGCAAGCTGTAAAATAAAGTTTACAGTCAATTGTTTCCATGGCAACCTCACACCCTGCATCTCCGACTTTCAAGCAATCATGTCCCCTTCTCCCCTTACAAATGCAAGCCTGTCAAAAAGTAACTTTTCTTTAAAGCATGTGCACAGGACGAACAAGATTTGTAAAGAGAGATGAGTGGTTGTACAAGGTAGGGGGTCCTCTGACAGAGAGCATGAGTTGGATTCCTGGGACAATCCTCTGCAGCTCATAGCTACTCACATTGTGCTCACGCCATTAGAAGCCTGCATACGAAGGCTGTGGGACCCTAACTACCCAGGAGGGCTTTCACTTTTGGAGCAGCGTCCTCTGTGTGCTAGACCTTGGCCTTAGCACTCTGCATCCACGATTCACCATTCCCCTCATTTCATTCAATCCTGGTTGCATCCCCCAGAGACTTTGCCCACAGATTGTCATTAGAGCCACTGAGCATCTGCTTCGGGGGAAAATGTTTCAGTCCCGAATGACTTGAAATTGCAATGCTCATACATGTACCTCCTAATAATAATACCAGCTGCCACTTACTGTGTCCCCACTACCAGGAGACTCGGTTACATCATCTCAGTTAATCAGGAAGTCAAGCTTACAGGCTGTATTATCCCCCTACTATGGATGGAGAAATCGAGGTGGGGGAGAGAAAGTGACTCACCCACACAGCTAGCAAGTTGCAAAGTTGGGATTTGAACCCAGGTGGGTCTACTCCCTGGTTTAGTCCATTCATGTTGCTATAACAAAATGCCATAGACTGGGTAGCTTATAAACAACAGAAAAGTATTTCTTCTCACAGTCCTGGAGTCTGAGAAGTCTGGGATAAAGGTACTGGAACAAGGGCTGGGGATATAGCTCAGTTGGTAGAGTGCCTGCCTTGCAAGCACAAGGCCTTGGGTTCAATCCCCAGCACCGCAAAAAAAAAAAAAAAAAAAAGGTACTGGAACATTCCATTAAGCTGTTCACAGCTGGTGCCTTCTCACTGTGTCCTCAATTTCTCTCTCTCTCTCTCTCTCTCACTGTCCCCACCCCCAGCTGAGGATGGAGCCTAGGACCTTGCACTCCACTACTGAGCTACACCCCAGCATTGGGCTCCTGGGAACTATGGCTTGGAAGGATTGGGGTCCTGGGGTTCCCTTGCTTTTCAAATGCAAACAGCCCTGAGGAAGGTGGATAGATCCCTCAGCTGGGTTGGGTGATGTGCAGCAGAGAAGGGGCACAAGCTGGGGGCCTGGGACAGGAAGGTGGAAACACAGTTTTCCCCAGTGCCAGCCTAGGCTGGGTCACTCTGAACAACCTCATTGTTGTTTAAAAAAATCAATCCAAATCAAATCAATTTTTAGAAGAACATATTTTTAGCACAGCGTATAAAAATAAAATAACAGAAACCATCTTCTAGGCATCCCAAATCACATGCTCCTTATTGTGCATCTACTGATGTCCTAAGCTTCCAGGCTGGTCCACCCAGGGAGAAAAAAAGACAGTGTGTAGCCCTAGGGCAGCGTGGAGGACCCTGGTTATAGGAGGATCCGCCTCCATTCCAGCAGACTCCAGCCTCCCTGCAGGGACACAGGCCTTCAGCCGCCCAGCCTCCTTCTTCCCCTGTCACTGACCACTGCAGCCACCCAAGGAAACTGAGGAAATGGCCTCTTTTGTGTTGGTCAGCTGCTGACCCGCCAGGCTCATGACAACTTTCAGACGGGGGATCCCAGGTGAGCCCCCGAGCTGACAGCCGAGGCTGAACAGAGAGGAGGCGAAGGCTGGCTTGTTTCTGGGAAGACCCAGGGGGCGGATGAAAGGCTCCACTGAGTTCCCAGCAGGTGCCGAGCACAGACATGTCCCGGTTACCGTCCACTCATCGTGGCTGCTCCTGGCTTCTGCTGCCTCATCCCGTCATCAGCACAAAATTGGAAGATGTGGAGAACTGAAAAGAACTTGCAAACCACCTGTCCCTGTCCGCATTTCCCTGAGAGCCTGCTGGGTGACAGCCCCTATGATGCAGACACCCAGAGCGACCCGTGCCGGGCGCCATCCTGAGCTCTTCACAGACACTAGCTCAGCTGGTTATGACCACGGCTGGATGATCAATGCTCTGTCATTCCCATTGTACAGATAGGGAAACCGAGGCACTGAAGAGGTAACTTGCCTAAGGCCACGGAGGTCGTAAGTGGCAGAGTCTGGACTTGAACCTGAGCAGTCTGCAGCGGGGCTCCCAATGCCTTGAGGTGCTCAGGTTCTGGTTTGTGTGAATGAGACAAAGAAATGCGCCCTTCAGGGCATTAAGATGTAGTTCCTTTAATCCATTCAGGAGATATAGCTGCCAGTTTTCAGGGTGTCCATTGCTGGGACCCCCCCCCCCCAGGAGTTAAGGGAGGGCTTCCGCCAGAGATTTTGGAAGACACCGTATGTCAGCTGATTGCAGGAAGCGGGGCAGGAGCTGAAAGGAGGCCTGAGTGCAGAGACCGCCTGAGCAAGGGCAGGTTGGGGGAGAGGGGCTCAGAGAGCAGCAGATCTTGCTCCAGGCTCCCAGACAGCCTGGGTGCACAGGCCCCAGGACCCAGGTCTCCAGCCCCTGTGCCCGTGCCACCTTGCCCTCTAGGACGGCAAGCCTGGTGGAGGCCCTGGAGAGCCTCAGAACAGCAAGGTCCTCCAGACTCTCCCAGACTCACTGCAGAGCCAGGGGCACAGGGCAGGGCCACAGCTGGGCGGGCACACACTCAGCCTCTTCTCTCAGCCTCATTCCTGTCTCTTTCCCTCTCTTCTCCTTCTGTGGGAGGTTGGAAAATGGTCCCCAAAATATGTCCACGTCCTACTTCCCAGAACCTGTGCGTGTTAGTTTATTCTGTAAAAGGGTCTGGGCGGATGTCGTTAGTGTGGTGTTTGGGCCTGAGAAGATTATCCCAGGGGGTCTTAAGTGCAGTCACGAGTGATAGGAAGGCAGAGGGGCTTGGACACATGCTCAGTGGAGAGGTGACATGAAGATGGAGCAGAGAGAGCAGGAGCCACAGCCAGGGGACACCAACAGCCACCAGAGGCTGGAAGAGGCAAGTAGCAGATTCGCCTCCAGAGCCTCTGAGGGAGCTAAGGGCCGGACTTAGGGCTTCTGGCTTCTAGAATTGTGAGAAAAGAAATTTCTGTTGTTCTAAACCACTGTGTTTGCAGTTAATTTGTCACCAAAGTCACAGTAAAGTAATATGGTCATATATAATATGTAGTAATATAGAAATACATAGTAATGTATGATGGTCTGTCATCCTCTGCCTGGTCTTTCCCTCTGGGAAGAGGCGAGGTGTGGAAAGGGGCATTTTCTGATTTAAGCTGCACGCTCTACCCTGGAACTCTCTGTCCTCCTTGGACAGCAGCTGGGTCATCCAAAGGCCCCTCTCTGCCCTTTGCCAGGCCCTCATCTCCTTGTCCCATGCCACCAGACAGACCTCACCACCATCTGGGAGATCACACAACCTCTCATTAGCAGATGGGATTTGGAGCCCAGAGAAGGGCCATGACTTTTCTAAGGTCACACAGAGCATTAGTGACAACTCCAGAGCAAAGACAGCAGAGTCCTGCCTGCCGCTACTTCTACAACTTTGAGTCTCCCCAGTGGCTCCTTGCACAGTGCTGGGCACACAGTGGGCCTTTGGTAACTGGTATAGAGAGGCAATGGGAACGGTCATCAGCCTGGGCTTTGAAAATGCGTAACACTGCCGTCTAATCCTGGCTCTGCCGTGCAAGCTATGCAGCCTCAGGTACATCACTTCACCCACCTGAGCCTCAGTTTCATCATCCATAAAATGGAAATAATAACAGCACATGCTTCAGAACTGTCCTGCAAGACGGTGGAGTAGGGAATTCAGAGGGTCAGCCCTGAGCCAGACTGATTGCTTGTGTTTCCTGTCCACCATACTCAATTGTTTGACTTGAGCAACTAACTCTACCTTGGTTTCTCCATCTGTGATTTGCGGGTACAGTAGCCACCTCACAGAGTCGTGAGACCAGATGAGATACTTTATGTCATGTGCCTTGGGTGGAGCCTGGTATGTACTAAGTTCTCAATGAACAATATTCACCTTTATATATTGCTGGAGGCTTGTCAGGAGCATTCTATGACCAAAACAGCCATTGGCACTGTGCCTGGGGACCATAGGTGTCCTGCAAATGATGCATATTGTCTCTGCCGTCATTCCTGCTGTGGGGTTGCAGAGGGCGGGTCTGCCATCCCAGGGCTGCAGGTTCCCTGGGCAAGGTGAGGTTTCCTCTCCTCCTGGCTCCTCACTTCAGTCCTTAAAGCCCCGCTTTCTAGAGGCGCTTCTGAGGCCCGTGATGGATCCGGTTCTTCTAATCCTCCCCAAACACACTTACCAGTTGTCAGCCACTTACCAGCAATTAAGCTTCCATTTTAGATGTCAGGACAGAAATACATTTGCTGCGGAGTGGGGAGGCGTTCACACGGGCTGTCAGACGCCAGTTCTTAATGTTCTTAGAGGGTTTGGCAAAGACCTGCACAGGTTCCTAACTGTTAAAGCCAGAAAGGACCCTGGAGAGGCCCATCATGCACAAGAAGCCAAGGTCCAGGAGATGACAGGGAGCCAGGGGCAGACCCAAGGGAGACCTCTGAGTTGCCAATATCGTTCTTTTTTGTTGTTGTTTTTTGGAGAGGGGTTGCAGGAGATTGAGCCCTGGACCCTGTGCGTGCTAAGCCTGCTCTCCACCACTGAGCAGTACTCCTGGCCCCGATGTATTTGGTTCTTTTTTCAGCTTAAAAAAAAATACAAAATAGCCAGGTGCAGTGGCATATACCCATAATCCCAGAGGCTCAGGAGGCTGAGGCAGGAGGATCACAAGTTCAAAGTCAGCCTCACCAACCTAGCAAGGCCCTAAGCAACTTAAAGAGAACCTATCTCAAAATAAAAAATAAATAAATAAAAAGGGCTGGAGATGTGGTTTAGTGGTTACTCACGCCTGGGTTCAATCCTAGGTACCAAAAAAAAAAAAAAAAAAGCAATATTCATACAAAGACAGTGTGTGTGTGTGTGTGTGTATTACTGTTTGGAGAATGTTAGGGACCCCCTGATCCTGCCATCCAGGGAGATTCAGAATTGATACCAGCACCCCTAAAGCCCCTAATGCTGCATCCGTTTAAACAGGTGTCTTGGGTGGCGCCAGCTGCCCATCGAACAGAGAGAATCCCTAACAAGGGCTCCTTCTAGGAAGAAAACCGCAATGGCAGCTGGGTTCTTTGCTCTTCATTTTTCTCTGGTGGAGCTCGGGCTTGAGGCTCAAACCTCCCATCACTATTTTCAAAGTCAGACTTTTTCCTTGAAAATGGTTCTAGCCAGATGTTTTAGCTCCTCAGCATCATCTTGTTCTCCCACCTTCAGGAACCTGCTTGTCCTTCTCCCAACTCCAGCGATTGCCACATTTGAACTCCACCAGGAGGGGAAAAAAAAAATGGGCATTTTCCTGACACCTACCACCAATGAATGCTCTGCTGTTCTCAGAAGGGGTGCTGAGCAGTTGACATGCCTGTTCCCAGTTTTCATAGGAATCCTAGGAGGCACTGTGATTAACAAGCCTAATTTTCAGATAGGAAAACTGAGACATAAAGAGGTTTAAAAATCTCAGGTAACTTAGGATGGGGTAGAGCCAAGATTTGAACCCAGGGTTGTTTCACTCCAGAGTCATATCTGGGTTTTGTGAGGCCTAAAGCCTAGGCTATTTGGGAGGTTCATTAGTGCATTAGCTTTTCATTGGTATAACGAAATACCTGGGGTGGGCTGCTTAGGAGTTTTATTTAGTTCACAAATTTTGGAAGCTCAAAGTTCAAGATGAAGCAGGCCCCATTGGTTTGGCCTCTGGTGTGGGCAGTGGATGGTCCCATATGGTGGAGCAAGTGGTCACATCTCAGCCAGGAAGCAGAGTGGGAGGGACTGGGCTTGCTCCTTTTACAACCACAAAGGGTCATCCTTTGAAGGGCAGCAGCCTGAAGACTCCCTATGAGTGTCTCATCCTTTTTCTTTTTTGGTGGTGGGTGCTGGGGATTGAACCCAGAGCCCTGGGCATGCTAGATATGTGCTCTACCACCGAATTACACCCCACCCAGTACCATCTACATGAAAAGGACGGTGCTGGGGATGTGGCTCAGTGGTAGAGTGTCCCTGGGTTTGATTCTCAGTACCCTCTTCCCAAAAAACCTCAAAGTTTTATATGAAAGTGTTGGAATAACCAGGTGTGGTGACACACACCTGAAATTCCAGCTACTTGGGAGGCTGAAGCAGGAGGATTGCAAGTTAAAGGCCAGCCTCAGCAATTTAATGAGGCCTTAAGCAAGTTTAGCAAGAACCTGTCTAAAAAAAAAAAAGAAGGTTGGAGTAAAAAGAGACAGAGTGGCCTCAATTAATTGCAGTTTAGATATCTGGTTTTCACAAATTTTACAAAAATGTTTGCTCTGTGGATACATTGCTAGGACTTCTCCCAGGTCTTTGGAAGGAGCCAAGAAAAATGAGGGGCTTGGGGCCACGGCCTCATTAGCAACTCAACCGTCCACCTGCACCTCTGCCAGAACAGGGCTTTCCAACAAAGAAGCATCTGGCCCAAAAGTCACTGGTGCCTGGGTCATAAACCCTGAACCCAGGGAAGAAACCCGAATTCCTGGGTGGTCCCGGAGAGCACTTGGCATCTGTTCTCTCGGTCCTGACAGGTGGTGAGGAGCTCTGGGCGGGCTGCTCAGCCTCTAGCATTACAGATACATCCTGGGTGGCAAAGGAAGGGCCCTGAGGTGCGCCCCTGCTCCCTGACTCTTCTTTGCTCTCTCTGATTTTTTTCCTTTTGCTACTGATGACCGACCCCAAGGGCACATTACATGCAGCTGCATCCCCCGTCCTTCTTATGTTTACTTTGAGACAGGGTCTTGCAAGTTCCCTGGGCTGGCCCGGAAGTGCGATCCCCCTGCCTCTGCCTCCAGAGTTGCTGGGATCACAGGCGTGCACCCTGGCACCCCACTCCTCTCCTTCGGCATCCTGGGCAGCACAAAGGGGAGCCCTGGGCCCATGGATGAGGAAGGGAGCAGGGGGGCCTCCACTGCAGACTGAAGCTCAGGCCTGGAGAACATCAGAAGGCAAACCCGTTGCACCACGAGCACTGATCTCCTCAGGGAGGTCCTGCCTTTCTGGGTGAGATTGGCATTCTCCTGTCACCCTCTTTCCACCCTGTTTGTTGTGAAATAATAGCTCCCATCTTAGGCCAAAGGCGCCTTTCCTCCTCCTTCCCCTGAATTGCATCATGCAGCTCCCTTCCCCAACCTTCCCCACTCTGGGAGGCGCAGGGTGGCTTCCCAGTTCCCCGGCTCCATCGAGGGCTGCCCTTTCAGGCAGTCTTCCTCCTCCTTGCCGCCTCCCAAGCATGACATTACCAAAAACATGCGGAAGCGTTTGTCTTTAGTGATGAAGACGCTGCCGCACTTGGGATGAATTAAGCATGACATCAAAAACACTGGTTTGGGGACCATTTACTCTGGGCCAGGGTTAAAGGACACACTCTACCCCTAAAAGATGTCTCTGTGCAGGAAGTGACTGAGGAATGTCAGAAACGTCAGAAGCCATGTCCTCTGTGCCCAGGGGAGAGCTTGAGGATGAATTAGGGAAGAATTCCTGAAGATATGGTAACAGCCACAAAGGACTCCAATTCCCAAGCCACCGTCCACGCCACACTCACGCAATCACGGGGGAAGCAGATACACCTGGCCTAGGTATCACGCAGCAGCAACACCTCTTTGATCTGCATGTTTGGAGTTCCACCTACCTACGGAGAATTATCCAGAAAACAAAATCTTAATCCATTCTTTAAAACAATTTCCATTTTAGACAGCGATTGTTCCTCCAAAGGTCCCTGTGGCTCAGCCCCACTCAAAGCAGCTGGTTGTGCAGTGAAAACACTCTGGACACTGAACTTGGAGGCTAAATCCCAAATTCAAGTTCTAGTTTTGGTCTTAAAACAATGCAATTTTAACCTCCCTAGACCTCAGATCTCTCATCTGCAAAGTGAGTGAGAGGAAAAGCAATTGCGTTTTTCTCACGTGTTCATCTTTATTCCATCCGCCCACCCACGCACCCATCGGGAGGTAGGCGCCGTCACAAATTCTACAAATCTGATTTGGATTTAACCCTGTCCAATCGCTTCCTTGACCCAGCCCCTCCTCTGGATCTGCTTCTTTATTTGTCAAATGGGCTTCAAGCTTCCACAGGAGGTGATGGTGACAGCATGTCTTATGAACAGCAAGATGTGCAAAGGTCAGCAATCACCATGGTCGCATGGAGGACAATTCACTGCACACTTTGTGGCTGTGTAGCTGTTTGCCAGGACAGAGGATGGCCCAAGGCAACGATAAGGAGGGGGGCTAGTGGTGACCTAGGAAAGAGGTGACCAGGTGCGGGGCCAAGGTGGTGGCAGTGGGAAGAGCAGACGGAGGAATTCAAGACGTTTCAGAGTGAGGCTCTGAGCCGAGGCAGGTCGGAGTTGAGGGGGAGATGAAAAGCGGGACAGCTGTCAGAACGTGTCCAGCTGAAGGGCCTGCGGGAGGCAGCTCTCGGGAGTGTGCGTTCCTGTCTGCCATGACAGAAGACCCTCTCCCGTCCTCCTGCACCTCCCCCTGGTTGTTCAGACCTCCCACCAGAGCTCTGGGCTCACACAGTCCCAGTTGGCAGTGAGCATGAGTCTTAATTTCTGATGTTCCTGGTGGAAGGACTTCCTGGATGTGGTGTGTGAATGTGTGCTGTGGATTGAGGTCCCCCGGTGGCTCAGAGGCTGAAGGCTTGGCTCCCACCTATGGCACTATTGCCATCAGAGAACCTTCAAGGGGTAGGGTCTCATGGGAGGAAGTTGGGTCACCTGGGACCCTAGCCCCTCTTCTCCCTCCCTCTTCACTTTTTGGCAGCCACAATGTGAGCAGCTTCCTCTGCCGTGCACTCCCCCCATGAGATGCTGCCCCACCACAGACAGGACCAGCAGACCATGAACTGGAACCTCTAAAACTGTGAACCAAAATTACCTTTCTTCTCTTTGCAGTGGTGGGGACTAAACCTAGGGCTTTAGTGCTAGGCAAATGCTGTACCACCAAGCTGCATCCCTTACCCAAACCTTTCTTCTTTTTAAGCTGATTATCTCAGGTATTTAGTCACAGTAATGGGAAGCTGACAAATACAATGCAATGCTGATGCTGAATCATCACACCCAGGAGGCCCTTTCCAGGAAGTTTCAAAATAGGATGTCTAGTCATGTTATAGAAACATCAGAAACATAGTTCCAGTTCTACTGACTTTTCCCCTCTTAACACTCAAACTTCAAATCATATCTTTGAGATCGATTTTGGGACACACTCAAGAATCCGGATGGTTTCCTTTTATTAAGATGGGGATCTCACTATGCTGCTCAGACTGGTTTTGAATTCACACACTCAAGTGATCCTCCTGGCTCAGTCTACTGATAGCTGGAACTAAAAGGGAGCACCATTGCACCTGGCTCAGATGTCTCACTCTGATTCAGTCATTCAATAAGCATCTTCCAAGTCCCTCTCATTGGCCAGGTATTGTGTAGGCCAGGCTTTGTCAGCCAGTTTTCTGCTGCTCACATTCAGGCAGGATGATTCTTTGTGGCAAGAGTCTGTACGTGTATCCCAGGGTGTTTAGCAACATTCCGGGCCTCAGGTACCAATAGCACACTTCAGTTTGACAATCAAAAATGTCCCCTGGGGCAAAATTGGCCCTCGCTGTGAACTATTGAGCTAGGCCTTGAAACTGTGGATGTGCAGAAGCAGTCCCTGGCCTCAGGGCCCTCAAGTTGTTTCGGCCTCCCTGGAGAGAGATAAATGAACATAAAGTTATAATGGTGACAAGTGCTTCATGGGTCAGGTGCATGGTGTCACCCTGGCACTCCATCAGAGGGGACTCTCTCTTCTTGGACTCAGAGAGGTCAGGGAAGGGCCAAGGCCTAGAGGAGAAGTAATTAGGCAAAGAACCAGGGGGTTTTAATGGGAGTGAGGAAAGAATAGTATATGCAAATGCCCTGTGGTGTTGAGGAGCACTGGCTAGAGAAGGCCAGAGTGGGTGAAATATTAAAAGCAGGAAGTTTTTGGAGAAGGTGAGGCTGGAGAGGGAGGTGGGCCGGCCGGGGCTTCAGGAGCCAAAGTGAAACGTTTCGCTTTTGGCCCAGGCAGCAGTGGCTTTGCTGTGATACACTCAATGCCCAAGCCTTCTCCCCTCAGTGTCCACACTCTAGGGAGCACTGCAGTTAGGTCATGTGGCCAAGGTGCTGCAGGTCAGCTGTGAAATCCAGAGGGGATCGTCCAGACTGTCTGAAACAAGCCCTCCTTGCACATCTGGGTGAGCCCAGATGGGTGGGGATGAGGGGTAGGGTGTGAAGCATAGACAGTTGAACTAGAGAAAGCGAAATTCCAAATGCATCAGCACAATGTTTTTATGTATCAGTAAAGATTAAATAAAAAAGAAATATTCTACTTAAAACAAACAAACAAACAAACAAACAAAAACACAGAATAAGGTAGAGCCTTGATAAACTTGTGTAAATGAGGACTTGATGTTGTAGAGTCGTGCACTTCAATGCCCCTGGGAGGGCCTTGACCTGCCTACGCTGCCCAGCCGGGCAGTGGCCCTCTCTTCAGGTCCTTCAATCTATCCTTCCTTCCTTCCTTCCCTCATTCCTTCCTTCCAAACCTGGGGCACTCTACCATTGAGCTACAGCTACATCCCTTTTTATTTTTCATTTTGAGACAGGGTCTCCCTAAGTTGCTAAGGCTGGCTTTGAACTTGCCATCCTCCTGCCTCAGCCTCCCAAGTCGCTGGGATCTCCTTCTCTTTCTTCCAGGGCTGGGGATTGAATCCAGAGACACTACCACTGAGCCACATCCCTAGTCCTTTACATTTTATTTTTGAGACAGGGTCTTACTAAATAGTTGAGACTGGCCTTGAACTTGAGCTGAGATCCTTCTGCCTCAGCCTCTGGAGTAGCTGGGATCTCAGGTGTGCACCACTACGCCTGACTTTGGTTTTGCCTCATTCTTTCCTAATTCTATGGACTTTGTCCTTGTGTTAGGGACACAGCCACAAACAACATTAATGCATCTTCCTATTTTTGTATGAAAGAAGAAAAAATCTCTCTTCTGACCTTCAGTTTAGAAAAATCTGGAGAGGAATGACAGGGGACATGGCCTGGAATACCGTGGTCAGGGTGCAGAAACGAGTGGCCTGTCTTGGGTCACAAGCTCACCTCCGTGGTGGTAGAAGGGATGAGATCTGTTTTGAGAAGAAGCAGATATTGTGGACAGGGACTGGAGTCTGTGTGACGTGGGGCTGTCCTTTCTCCAGTGTGTGACTACCGGAAGAGAGGACAAAAACCCTGGGATACTTTTTAAAAAAATATTTAAGTTGTTGATGGACCTTTTTTACTTATTTATTTATACGTGGTGCTGAGAATCGAACCCAGTGCCTCACACACGCCAGGCAAGTGCTCCACCACTGAGCCACATCCCCAGCCATATTTTGTATTTTATTTAGAGACAGGATCTCAATGAGTTGCTAAGTGCCTCACTTTTGCTGAGGCTGGCTTTGAACTCACAATCCTCCTGCCTCAGCCTCCTGAGCTGCTAGGATCACAAGTGTGCACCACCGTGCCCAGCTAAAATCCTTTCTTGAACCATTTCGGTGTCTCCCTGCAACTTCCACCAGTCAGGGTTAGTTAGGACTTGGAGGGGTCATCAGAATAAATCAACCCCATTTGCCCAATGGCAGCACTTGACCAATGAACTATGTTCTGGAACCTGGTCTCCTGCGTGCTAAGCAAGCACTCTCCCACTGAGCCACGTCCCCAGCCCCGCAAAACCAAACCGGAGCAACAAAACTATGTTCTATCGTGGTGGTGCCAGTTCCCCAGGGACACTGTGAGGACTAAAGGAGCCTGTGCCTCAGAGTAAGGACTCAGTAAGAGTTAGCAATGATTAACACAACTCCAAAATAGCATTCCTGGGCTCCATCAGCCTCAGCTGCGTGCTTCCCCCCGGTAATAATAATAGCTAACGCTATTGAAGGCTCGCTGTGGGAGAGGTCTTACATCACACGCAGGTCCCTTCATGCAGTCTTCGTAGGTAATTTGTATTATGTCCACGGAGAAGACATGTCACTTCTCCAAGATGACATTATGGCAGAACTAGGACAGGAACCAGGCCGTCTGACTCAAAGCTCATCTACTTTGACTCATCTTTTGTGCATTCGGGTCCCCAGACTATTGCCATGCATCTCTGAACAGGTTTCAGTCTGACAGTCTGAGTCCCTTGTGCCACACACAAGCCATTGGGTCCTGGTGTGGGCCACGGCATCACCTCAAAGGCATAGCAGAATGATGGAGCCCCTGGTAAAAGATCATTTTCAAAAAGGGTGAAATCATGATTCTCATTTGGATATAAAGGAGGCACATGCTGAGTATTTTACTTAACTCATTGTTAAAGCCAGTTATGACTAATTCAAAGGAGTCCAAATAGCAGAGACAATTAGAGGTCAGGAATATTGACAGCGGTCTGCAGTGGAGGTGAACTGGCTCCTTGGCAGTCAGGGAGCAAAGTCGATGGAGTCTCTGCCAGATAGAACTGGCATTTTAAGAGATAAGAATTATTTTACTTAGCTCTCAGTTCTCTATAATTTATAGACTTGAAAAACAGCGCAAAAGTCATGAAAGGCTAGGATCAGAAAGACATGCACCAGACTAGGGATCAGCAAACTTGCCTTGTAAAGGGGCAGAGAGGAGAGATTTTAGGCTTTCTGGGCCATAGTGTCTTCATTTCAGCCACTCAGTTCTGTCCTTAAGGTGTGAAAGCAGCTATAGGTTACACATAAGTAAGTGAGAACGGATCTGTTCCAATAAAACTTAATTTAGGGACACCGAAATTTGAATTTTATATAATTTTCACATGTCACAAAATGTCATTATTTACATTTTTCTCAATCCTTTAAAAATGTAAGATCTACTCTTATGAATACAAAAACAGGTGGCTGTGACACTTGCCACGTCGGCAGTAGTTTACAAACTCTGGCTCAGACATGGCAGTTTTCTATCAAAGCCCAAATTTTCCCTAGTCTCCCTCTATGGTGGGCAGAAAAATGGCTCCCCAAAGGTGCCGCTGTCCCACTCCTTGGGAATTGTGAATCTGTTCTGTTAGCTGGCAGAAGACCTGGAGATGGGAGATGATCCTGCATTATGTGGATGGACCCAGTGTGATCCCAAGGATTCTTACACAGGAAAGAGGGAGGCAAGAGCCGGAACGGAGATGGCACATGAGAAAACCCTCACCATCCGCAATGGCTTGGGAGACGAAGGGGCCACAAACCCAGGAATGTGGGCAGCCTCTCCAAGCTGAGAAGAGCAAGGAAACGGCTTCCCCAGAGCCTCCAGCAGAAGCAGTCTGCCAGCACCTTGCTTTCAACCCAGGGACACCCATTTTGGATCTCTAACCTCCAGGACTGAAGGGTAATAAATTCGTGTGTGTGTGTGTGTGTGTGTGTGTGTGTGTGAGCATGTGCACACATTTTTGGTGGTGCTGGGAAACCCCAGGCCTCTGTGTATGCCAAGAACACACCAAGCTAAGCTGTGCGTGGTGGCACACGCCTGTAATCCCAGCACTTGGGAGGCTGAGGCAGGAGGATCACAAGTTCAAAGCCAGCCTCAGCAACTTAGCGAGGACCTAAGCAACTCAGTGAGACCCTGTCTCTAAATAAAATACAAAATAGGGCTGGGGCTGTGGCTCAGTGGCCGAGTGTCCCTGGGTTCAATCCCCAGTACCAAAAATAAAAAATAAAAAAAAATTTTAAAAAAAGAACATACCAAGTGATATCTGCAGGCCAATTTGTGTTAAGTCACCAAGTTTGTGACAATTTGTTACAACAACAATAGGAAATAAATACCCACCCTTCCCCCATTGATCAAAAAATAATCTCCAAGAAAGATTTTTCTTTTCTTTTTTTCAGTGGGGATTGAAACCAGGGCCTCACACATGAGGCCACATCCCTAGTCCTTTAAGGAAAGACCATTGTTTGTTTGTTTTTGTGGTGCTGGGGATTGAACCCAGGACTTTGTGCTTGCAAGGCAAGCACTCTACCAACTGAGCTATCTCCCCAGCCCCAAGATTGTTGTTGATAATAAAATAAAGCCAGTCTCTTTAGATTTGGTTTGATTATATACACAGGTATAGCAAGAATTTTAATTTACTACATATGCCTTAGAAAATTCCTGCAAATTTTAATAAGGAATCTCAGTTTGGGTGAATTCCTCTTTTTGTGAATTCCCCAAATACCTAAAATTTGGGGCTGTTGGGAAATGGCCTTCCTTGGTCACCTGTAAGACTGGCTGCTCTGTAACCTGGGTACAGGCCAGGTTTTCCTGAGAAGGCTTTGAAAGCATTGGCTCTGTAAAGTCAAATTTATTTCCTTAGAAGTGTTGGTCATGTCTGATCGAATTGGCATCAGTCTCAAATAGGACAAGGCAAGACTTTGATTGAAAACCCAGTTTTTCCAATTATATTCTGGTAAAGAGGAGGACACAAGTTAGACCGACCAACCAACCAAAAGACAGAGCCAGGCATGGTGGCACACACCTGTAATCTCAGAGATTCAGGAGGCTGAGGCAGGTGGATTGCAAGTTTTAGGCCTCATTAGCAACTTATTATAGACCCTATCTCAAAAGAAAAATTAAAAAGGAGCGGAGATGTAGCTCAGTGGTAGAGTGCCCTTGCATTCAATCCCTGGTGCTGCAAGAATTAATTAATTAATTAAATTTGACTTTAAAAGGACCTTGTAGGTTCTTTTCCACAGCATGGGGAAGGAAGGCTCTGAAATGGTTCTTCTTTGGTGAGGACATAAACTCTTTGCTGGGACCTAGTTGTTCAGTTATCAGAGAGTAAAAAAATCTGTGGATGATGAGCTCATGGTGAAACAGCACACCTGTACTTATTTCTTTCTTTTTTTTTTTTTTTTTTTTGGTACTGGGAATTTAACCCAGGGGCACTCCACCCCTGAGCCACATCCCCAGCCCTATTTTGTATTTTATTTAGAGACAGGGTCTCACTGACTTGCTTAGGGCCTCGCTAAATTGCTGATGCTGGCTTTGAACTCGCGATCCTCCTGCCTCAGCCTCCCGAGCCGCCGGGATTACAGGCGTGCGCCGCCGGGCCCGGCTACCTGTACTTAATCTGAGTATGCAAACCACACTCTCCTTTAATTGCAATGTTAATTAAAACTAATTGAGTAAACCTAGAACCCATGATAAATCTATTTTCTCTCTCTCTCTCTCTCCTGCCCTCCCTCTTTTTCTGCGGAGCTGGGGATGGAGCCCACAGCCTCCAACACAGTCAGCATAAACTGCACCAGTGAATTGAACCTCCAGACCATAATCAATTTCTGAATTCCATGATTTTTTACCTAACACAGTACGTGCTTTTTGAAGAGAAATGACTCACAGCTGTCACCAGATCCTCAGCACAGGCTACGTCCCTGCAAAGATTAGGACCAGATGTCCAGCGCCGACATTTTGGTTCCAGGATGAGCTGTCGCTCCTTGCGCTATCCTCATGCCCCTCCCCTGACCCCAGAGCCAGGGCTGAAAGAGCCCAGCAGCTCTGGCAGCGCCGGGTCTTCTTTTGGGAAGGACACACCTACCCTCCTCCAAACTCCTCTGATCACTGCTGAGTGGTTGTGCTATTTTTCTTGCTTTTTAAAACCCACTTCAGTGTATAGGGTGTTTTTATTACTGAAAATTATTTAAAGTGACTTTTGTTACCTAATTCTCTCCTTTCAGGAACCTAAATGCCACCTTTTCAATTTGGACCCACCACCTCTTCAAGCCCAACTGGGAGACTATGTGGCTCAGTTAAACTGGTTTTTAGGCAAATGGCTGGCCAGAAATCTGGGACAATTTGAGCATCAGAATAATTAGTGATTGAAGTGAATCTTAAACCTCAGAATAAAACAGGCGTCCAGGAGGCCACAGCAACACAGATGAAGGGGAGAAGGGCCTCTTCCTGGAGGCAGCCTGACAACGGCAGACACAGAGGAATACTGCTGATGAGACAGAATCTGGAAGGATTTCCTCACAATGCAGTTATCAATTTCAAATGCAAAAATGGTAATTTTACAGTGGAGAAATCTGGCAAGCACCATCCTTAACCAGGTGATTAAAGCTAACGCCACCTGAGTCTCCTGATAGGGTGGACTGAGGACCTCAGGCCACTTCTGTGGTGTTCTTGCCAAATACACATGTCTAAACTTGACCTGATGATAAAGAAATATTAAGACCATCCCGAATCAAGGAAAGAACTACAAAACAACTGGCATGCACTCTGAGAAATCAGCATAAAGGCTGAAGAATGAGTTAAGGTGAACAGAGACTAACAACTAAATGCAATGTGTGATCCCGACTTGGATCCAGGTCGGGGAAAAATAGTTGCAAATGATGTTATTGGGACAATTGATGAAATTCGAAAATGGGCTGTGGGTTAGTGATTATTGCATCACAGTGGTGCGGGAGGCTGAGGCAGGAGGATGGGGAGTTCAAAGCCAGCCTCGGCAACTTAGTGAGGCCCTAAGCAACTCAGTGAGACCCTGTCTCCAAATAAAATATGAAATAGGGCTGGGGATGTGGCTCAGTGGTTAAGCATCCCTGGGTTCAATCCCAGGTACCCCCACCCCCCAAAAAAAGACTGCATCAGTGTTCAAGTTCCTGATTTCAATAATTATACTGGGGTAATGCAAGAAAATGCCATTGCCCTTTTTTTCTTTTTTCTTTTTGTGGTGCCAGGGATGGAACACAGAGCCTCGTGTGTGTCAGACAAGGACGCTCCCACTGAGCTGCAGCCCAGTCCAGTGTCTTTGGTCTTAAGAGACACACTTGATGTACCTATGGGCATAGAGACACACCACCTCCAATTCACTCTCAAAAAAGTTTCAGAAACACAAACACACAGAGGGAATGATACAGCAAATGAAGCAAAATCGTAAATAATTGGTGAGCCTGGGTAGAGGGTATAGGGAGTTCTGTGGACAGTTTTTTCTTTTTCTTTTTCTTTTTTTTTTTTTTTACCACGGAGTGAACCCAGGGGTGTTTAACCACTGAGCCACACTCCCAGCCCTATTTTGTATTTTATTTAGAGACAGGCTCTCGCTGAATTTCTTAGGGCCTCACTAAGTTGCCAAGGCTGGCTTTGAACTTGCCCTCCTCCTATCTCAGCCTCCCAAGCTGCTGGGATTACAGGCGTGCACCTCCATGCCTGGTTTCTATGGACAATTTCTGCAATGTTTCTGTATGTTTGAAATTATGTGAAAATAACAGGACACTTTTATTTCACCCCACAGTGCTAGAATGAGTCTACTTGCTCAGTGAACACATTCTAGAACATAACTGAACCTCTCTGGGGTTGTTCAAGATCTGCAATCTTCAATACCTATGTTTGTACTATTTGTCAGTGAGAAAAAATTAATTTAATAAATTTGGTTAATTTTCCACATAATCAAAAGTTATTCCTTTAAGTCATTCTTTTAGCAAGTATGTGGGAGCCTTCTGTGTGCCAGGCACGTGGGTATTAGGTGAACCAGAGAAAAATGGTTCCTGCTCTGTGGAGCTCATATTCTAGCAGAGGGAGACAGAATAAGCCATAGACATAAATAATAAGTAAATTATATATTGTAGATTAAAAAGTTATAGGTGGTGCCGGGTGTGGTGGCGCACGCCTGTAATCCAAGCAACTTGGGAGGCTGAGTCAGGAGGATCGTGAGTTCAAAGCCAGCCTCAGCAACTTAGCGAGGACCTAAGCAACTCAGTGAGACCCTGTCTCTAAATAAAATACAAAATAGGGCTGGGGATGTGGCTCAGTGGCCAAGTGTCCCTGAGTTCAATCCCTGGTTCCAAAAAATAAAAAATAAAAAATAAAAAAAGCTATAGGTGCTGTAGAAAGAGCAGAGCAGGGTAAGGGAACTCAAAAGCACATGTGGAAGGAAAGGCAGTCCAGGAAACTATAGGCTAATTAGGAAAGGCCTTATTGTGGGGAAGGCATTTGAATACAGACTTGAAGGTGAGGGAGTAAGCTGTCCAGGCAGTGCAAAGGCCCTGAGGTAGAAGGGCATACAATTTCAAGGAGCAACAAGGAAGCCATTGTGGCTGCAATGAAGTGCTAAAGTAATAACATTGTTTGAAATTCTCCACTAGCTTCCTATTTTTCTCAAAAATCCTTGCAGCAGATTTTTAAGGTTCTATGGATCTGATTCTCAGTTGTTTTTTCTTCCGGGTGGTATTAAGGATTGAACCCAGGGGTGCTCTACCACTAAGCCACATCCTTGATCCTTTTCATTTTTTATTTTGAGACAGGTGTCCCTAAATTGCCCAGACTGGTTTTCAGTTTGTAATCCTCCTGCTTCACCCTTCTGAATCGCTGGGATTATAGGCATGCACCACAGCACCCAGCTCTCATTACCTTTCCAATTTCATCTTTTACTGTTCCTTTAAGTTCATAAACATTTTTGTTTTAACTCTGCTGATCACAAATATCTTTTTAAATAATGCACTATCAGTGGGTGCAGGGGCACATACCTGTAGGCTCTACTCTGGAGGCTGAGGTGGAAGGATGACTTGAGACCGGGAGTTTGAGGCCAGCCTGGGCAACATAGTGAGACTCTGTCTCAAAAAAAAGAAAAAAAGAAAAAAGAAAAAAGAAAAAAAAAGAAAGCAATCACTGGGGCCTGTGTGACTCAGTGACTCTAACCCTCAGTGAGGGTTTGATCCTCAGCACAGCTGTTTACAGAACCATGGGGAACACCAGGAGCACCCGCCTGGCCATAGCAGGTTAATAGTTAAGCAGTATGTGATGGCACGAGTCACAGCCTATAGATAAAATGTTAAGGACTGCCAGCGCGTAATGTGTGACCGTGACCTGCATCAAAGACACCAGAGTCCAGCGCGGCACGTGCACGCTTGCCCTCGCAGGCTGGTTCCTCGTGGACAGGTGTTCCCCGGCAGAACAAGCAGGCACCATCTGTTTCAGAGAATCACACCTTCAGGACATCTCCAAGGTCCCTTTCAGCTGTAGGCTGACACCCCGTTTTCCAGAAGAGAAAAGCAGCTCAGAAAGAATAAATGTATGGTCTAAGGGACACACAGCAGGAGAACCAGGAGTCTGTCTTGCCACCAGAAGGGACCTCCTTCCAATCTCCTGCTTTCTCCTCAGCAGCTCTCACTGCCTCCCACACCCTCCCAGGAGCACAGAAGTTCCCTCACCTAAGAATAAAACATTTATTCTATTATTCTTAAGGGACAATTATGGAGTGTTTCAGGTTGTGTCACTGATTACTCGCTATCGTCTTTGCAACTCCAAATAATTTTAGGTTCCCATAGCAACATACTGCTTTGGAAACTGACATTGTTCCCTAATCCATGTGGGAAGGAACATGAAAACTGGCAGCAGGTGGGAGAGGCCACGTCAGGAGCATGGAGGGTGGGGACAGTTATCGAGGACTTCGTTGGCTGAAGACAACGAGCCTGCTTTGGTCACTACTGAGTGACTAACACATCTTTGATCACCCCAAGGACAGAAGTTGGCCAAGCAAGAGCCTTTGAATGAAGAGCTGTGAAGGTTGGCAAGAAAGGGCAGAAATTAAGGGCAGAAATTAAGACCCTTAATTTCTTTCTTTTTTTTTTTTTTTTGGTACTGGGGATTGAACCCAGGGACACTCCACCACTGAGCCACATCCCCAGCCCTATTTTGTATTTTATTTAGAGACAAGGTCTCACTGAGTTGCTTAGGGCCTCGCTAAGTTGCTGAGGCTGGCTTTGAACTCGCGATCCTCCTGCCTCAACCTCCTGAGTGCTGGGATTACAGGCGTGCGACACCGTGCCCGGCCCCTTAATTTCTTAATTCAGAAATTAAGACCCTAAGCTCCTTCGAGTGGGAGAACTGTGAACCAAATTCCCCCAGAGGACCGTTCATACCAACAATGGTACAAACCCAAAAGATGAATGTTGATAGGTAATGTTAGACCGATCCCGTGCTGAGTCGCTTGGGGATCACACGCTGCTGTCTGTGACAATCCAGACTTCTGATAACATGTGTTTTTTTCCCTACACCAGTTCTCCAGCTCTCAGGACAGCAACTGGGTGTCCAATGATTTGATACAATTCAGTCACTAACTACCCTGAGTAAGTGCAGATCCCGCAGGTCAAGGATTCAGTCCAAGACTGCCCCACTTCTGATGCCACTTGCAAGTGACTTGTACTTCTGATGGACTGGCTATCAATTGGGGACTCGCAGGCCCTTCCTTAGATTCAGTGATTTGTAGAATGGGTCACAGAATTCAGTGAAGTTTTGCCGTCCTGAGGCTCACTTATCATGCAGGATACAACTCAGAACAGCCTGGTGAAAGAGATGCGTGGGCCAAGTGCAGGGAGGGCTTCCAGGCCCTCTCTAGGGGCACTGCCTCCCAGCACCTCAATGAATTTGTTCACCAACCCAGAAGTTCATCAAATCTCATTATTGAAGAATTTTGATAGAACTTAATCTCTAGCCCTGCTTCCTTTTTGGAGCTTGGTGGTGGGTGGTTGGAGATAAAAGTTCCAGCCATCTGCTGGGTACGCCTGTAATCCCAGAGGCCCAGAGGCTCTTGCTAAGGCAAGAGGATCGCAAGTTCAAAGCCAGTCTCAGCAACTTAGCAAGGCCCTGAGCACTTTAGTGAGACTCTGTCTCAAAATAAAAAAGGGCTGGGGATGTGGCTCAGGTTGTGCAGCCCTGGGTTCAAACCTCAGTTAAAGAAAAAAAAAAAATCCATCCATCCAATATTAGGTCTTTCTATTGACTGGCTCCATCCTGAGGTCATCTTGTGAGGGTCTCTAGTAAGTCATGTAGGACACGAAATCATTTGGCGAATTCCAAGGGTTTTAAGAGTTCTATACCAAGAACCCAGGCAAAACCTAAATATGCTTCTTCTAGTACCATACTTACTTTGAAATGGATCATGGGAATACAGTGGATTGATGGGGGCTGGGCAGACATGCACTAGAGCAAGCACAGCAAAGGAGTGATTGTAGAATCTTGGTGGCTACTGTATTTTCTGTCAATTCTTTAACTTTTCTCTGAGTTTAAAAACTTCATAATTTGACATAAACTTAAAGGCATATCATAGTGAGGAAAAAAAGGGGGAAGAGGAAAAGAAAAAACAGGAGACAAGGGAGAAGCATGCCTGCAATTCCCCTTCTCTCACTTGTCTTTGAGAGCTTCTTAAAAAGTATTTTGATTGATTTAGGGGGCTGGGGACATAGCTCAGTTGGTAGAGTGCCTGCCTTGCAAGCACAAGGTCCTGGATTCAATCCCCAGCACCCCCCCCCCAAAAAAGAGTATTTTGATTGAATTGAATTGAAATGTATCTTGGAGTCAACAAGAACCCAAAGAACTTTTTTAAGAATACCAAATTACAGGGCTGGGGTTGTGGCTCAGTGGTAGAGCACTTGCCTAGCATGTGTGAGGCACTAGGTTCAATTCTCAGCACCACATGTAAATAAATGAATAAAAAATAAAGGCCTATCAACATCTTTAAAAAATGTTAAAAAAAGAATGCCAAATTACTAATGTCATTTGCTATTTTGGAATTAGCTATTTTTTTCATGTGCTTATGTAAAATAAAGCATCTGTAATGCTTTGTATAATGTACAAATAAAATATTATTTTAGCCTCGAAGTCCAATATGCCAAGGGTGGAAGTAGATCAGTTTTTTGTTGTCTGTGTGCAGGAGATTGAACCCATGGTCTGGTGCATGCAAGGTAAGCCCTCTACCACTGGGCCACATCCTCAGCCAAGCCGGCAGTTCTTAAAATGTTGAGGACTATCACTCAAGTCCTTGGGCTAGTGGAATATAGCTGGAAAATCTTAAGCTTGATATTCATTCTTTTACAGTCTCCAAAATAGTCAATGTCAAGGTAAAAACAAGAATCTTTGAAATTTGAAGATAGAAATTCTGTTTCATAAATATACTTGTCCACACAGGTGGCTTTCATTTTAGAAAGCAACCAAGACCCATTACTCGTGAAAACAGCGCCATCTGGTGGCCAGAGTGGGGAATACAGGTCTTTCCTACCAACACCCCTGTCCGCTCCCCACCCTCCCCGCCCCGTCTCCTGCGGGGAACATCGTCCACTAGTCCTCGGTATTTTTTCCACCATTTCTAGATGTTCAGCCAACATTTATTAAGTGCCCGTGACACTCTAGAAACAACGAAGGACTTGAGACCTGGAGAACTGGTCACTGCACTACTTGAGCCCCCCACCCTCCCCAGGCACCTAGTTCTGTGCTGTTCGCAGGGTCTCCGTATACCAGCCGGCACCGCACCACGTGCCGCACCTCTCGCACCTCGGGCCGCTGGAGCTCGTGTCGAGTGAGTTCTCTCCAGTACTTGCTCATTAACTATCCAAAACTCCAGAGACCAAACGGCCTTCCTTTCAGTGCTTTCATATATTAAATTAAACACACACACATTTTTTGCAGTGCTGGGGATGGAACCCAGGATCTAGGCACATTAGGCAAGTGTTCTACCACTGAATTACACACCCAGTCCAATTCTCGTCTGTTTAAGATGACTGCCATCACCTTGGCCATTTCGAGGGAAATCATCATTTAGTGATTTCTTTTTTGGAGTCTGGCGGAAATTCCAATTCTCAGTCTTCTAACTGAAATAGGAAGCGCCCACAGGAGGAGCAATACCTTAAATGAAAAGACCTGGGTTCTAGTATCTTCCCCAAGTTAACTCACCCTGTGATTTGTGGAATTCATCCCCTTTGACTGCCTTTCTTAGGGGTCATTTGCTGCCTTTTCCTACGTCTCCCAGTGGCGGCCTCCAGTGGCAGAAACGCAGCTGTCACACAGGGATGAAGATGGGAACAAGCCAACATGCCTAAAAAGCTGAGTGAAGACCAAGAGTAAGCTGCTCAAGTGCATCTAGTAAAGCTATTAAGATGGTCTGAATACACACTTTTGTAAATTTTATAAAGGAGTAAATTTGGTGAAGTGGCCATTAAACAAATAGGTCTACTTTCTGACACAACCTCCTTGGGTCTTCATCTATGAAATGGAAAAATAAAACAGCACCCTTTAGTTCTTTCATTCCTCCCTCCCTCCCCTTCCTTCCTTCCTTCCAGTGCTGGGGGTTGAACCCAGGGCCCCACGCATGCTGGACAAGGGAGGAGCACCGGTTTCCCAGGGATGTTACAAGAATTCGCTCTTAGCCCAAGGTCAGGTAATGTGGAAGGTTGCTATTATCACTAGCACTGCCTGCCACTGTGATGGTTGCCTCGGTAACCCTCACAACACTGCAAGGATGTTAGTTTGCTCAAGATCACAAAGTTAAATTCTAACACAGATTTGACTCCAAAGCCCATTTTTAAAAATCCACTCTTTAATTCTAAGACCATTCAGATACGTACATAAAACATACAGATTAATGATAGATGTGAACACCCATGGAAACACCAACCAAAAAGGGAGCTTTGAAGCCTTTCCACGTCCCAGGCCCCCACTGTCCTCGAGGTGAACAACTGCCTTGGGTGGCAGTCAGCGCTGAGCTTTTCTTCACAGCTTTGTGTGTGGGCTCACGCTATTGATTTTGTCTGGCACCTTTGGTCAAATTCATCTATGATGCATGCAGCACACATAAACTGAGTCCCCAATATGTGTCTACATCTCTCCCCTGATGCCTGTGAGCGTGAGCTTCTCCAGGGCATACATTTAAGGTGTGTCAGCCCTGTTCTCAATGCACTGCCAGCCGGGCAGTGGTCCTGGTTCACTCTGCCACCAGCAGCGAGCGTTCCCATTGCTCCATGTTCTCACCAACACTCGCTGTTCATTGTCGGACACTTTTATTCCATCACTCATCAGAGTGACATTTGGGTATAATTTTGATATACATCTCCCTGATTACTATTGAGGTTTAAGCACTTATTCATGTTTTGTATTTACTGGAACATTCTTTTATGATGTATTAATTTGTGATTTATCTTTTTCAAAAATTTTTATACTCATGCTTTTCCTTCTATTCTGATGATCCAGACAGCACAGAGAGGGAGGATAAATGCCAAGGATATTTTCTGTGATAACCATAGTGCTAAACACAGCTGTCCAGAGTAGGGCTTAATAAATGCATGCTGATTTGATAACTGCAAGTCCACAATCTTTACCTTCAATTCAAAACCCAGAAAGTTCTAAATACCAAAGTTTCTCCATGTTTGGCATATAGGTCATTTGGAGGCAAAGCCTGAACATGAGACTACTTGTGGCTCTTACCATGTTTCTTGTAGAAACAGGAGTGTTTGACTATGGATGCTGCTCCAGACTTGGCTGGGGAATAACATAACATACGAGCACCTACATTCCAGGGCTGTTTCCTAAAATCTGAAAATTTCTGAATTGCTCAACACATCTGGCCACAAGGATAGTACACGTAGGATTCTGAACCTACCATTTACTGAACTATTGCAGTGTTTTCAATACCATGAATTTGTTTTACATACTAAGAGGATAGTTGTGAGGGAGGTGTTATTAGCCTTTGCACATTTTTGCAGACATCGCAGGCTCACTTTGCCTAGTGAGATTCATATTCCATGAAATGGGCGTATTTTCCATGTGTAGTACCACTTACACAAAAGGTTTCATCAACACACATGAAAGCAGTAAAGGAGCCAAACTGGAATGCCGGGAGTACATCCTGGAGGAACAGTACTTAGATGAATTCATCACAGTAACGAAGAGCTAGCAGGACCCTCAGAGTACGCTGTGGCTTTAGGACACTGAGGTCAAGAGAGGCCAAAGGGTATGCCCATGGCCTCCCAGCTAGCAGTCTGAGAAAAATGAAGGTAATAATTTAGTCTGTTGAACTAAAACTTCTTCACATCTATCATTAATATCAGACTTTAAAGATCTGTTATTTCCTGAAAACTCAAATACCCCTTTCTCACCTTGTAAACCTACACATCCTCAGCTCTGGTCTCAGAAGAGGACTGAAATGTTTCCTTGCCCCAGGCAACCGTTCCAAGCCTTCCCTCTTCTCTGGAGCCTTGGTTCAACAATTACCACCCCTCTCTTGTATCTTCAAACTTTCCCATCTATTGGCTCTTCTACCCTTAAAATAAAGGTGGGCCTCCTCCCCATATTCCCTGGTGGTTACCAGTTAGCCTTGTTTCCTTTCCTTTCTTAGCAAGCCTGCCTGCCTGCCTTCTTGGTATTGGGGATTGAACCTAGGGTCACTTTAACATGCATTACATCCTCAGTCTTTTTGATTTTTCGAGGCAGGGTCTTGCTAGGTTGCCAAGGCTTGCAATCCACCTGTCTGGGTCTTCTGAGTAGCTGGGATTACAGGTGTGTACCTGTCTGAATTCTCTCTTCTAGTTAGTTCAATTGAGCATATATTTATTAAGCATCATTTGTACACTTGAAACTTACTAGAATTCACACGGGTATAGCTACTAATATGCCTCCTACAAAGATGTCTACTCCCCCCAAACTCCTACTCCCATGCCAAAGTTCTGAAGGCAGACCGAACAATTTGTTTATATTTAGGTCAAGATGCTTTTGGAGAACACTATAAAATATTTAAAATGTACCAGGAATCATAAAAAAAAAAAAAACACTACTAAGTTTGCATGTCAAAGGCCAGCTTCGTAAACTTGGGTTAAAAGGATAGTGAACAGCCTCAAATTTATTCAAAGTTTTGGCAGCCAATCTCCACGTGGCCTCAGTGATTCCGACCTTGTTATTCTAGCCCAGGATAGTCCCTTCTACACAAAACAGGGCTGACCTGTGTGATCAGTAGGACATTGTGGAAATGGTGGAGGTGTGCTAGATCATTCACTCTAAGGGAAAGCTAGCTGTACATCATAAGAACACTTAATTGGTCTAAAGTTTTATTTTAATAAAACTCTAATTTCAGTAAAACTTGTCTAGAAACTGGGGTTTCCTGCTGACCACATACTTTAACTGCCAGGTATGTGACCGTGCCACCTTGGAAGCAATTCCGCTGACCCCAGTGAGGCCTTCAGATGACTGCAACTCCAAGAGACTCTGAGCCAGAATCACTCAGATAAGACACACTGGGATTTTTTCTCTTTTTTGCAGCGCTGGGGTTGAGCCCGGGGTGCTCTTCCCACTGAGCTATATCCCCACCCCTTTTTGTTTTCTGTTTTGAAACAGGGTCTCACTAAATTGTCCAGGCTGGCTTTCAACTCGCCATCCTCCTGCCTCAGCCTGGGAGTAACTGGGATTATAGGCATCGTTGAGGCTGGCCTCAAATTTGCCATTCTCCTGTCTTAGCTTCCTGAGCAGCTGGAATTACAGGTGTGGTTTAGTAGTACACTTTTAAAGAGTGAATTTTATGGTATACCAATTATATATCAGTAAAACTCTTATTTTTTAAAATAAAGAACATTCAAATTCTCAGATTGACCTCAGATCTACTGAATCAAAACTGCATTTTAACAAGATTCCCAGGCTATTCATGTAACACTGACGTTTGAGAAGCAGTAATTGAAACTATGGTCAAAACTGTCCCCGAGTCAGTTTCAGTACTTAGAGGATAGCTAGCTTGATTTCACTAAGGCAGATTTTTTTTTTTTTCCTGTCACAATTACTTGAGATGAATACTGTTCAGTGATTTTACAATTTCTGGCTTTTCCCTCAAAAGTTTTTGAAGTCTTAGTACTCGGCGGAGCTGCACTGAGCTGAGACAAGCTCTGCATGCCTGTCTCTAAACCCGCACTGTGCGGGGCTCACAGGAGGTGCCTGCTCTCTCTTCCCACCATCAGTTCTGAAGGGGGTGGGGAGGCACACACACGAGGCAAACACACATAAGGATCTAACGGGAAATGAGACCAAAGAACCCACTCACTTTAGAAACCAGTTTATTAAAGGTAAAATTGGATTTACAGAAGAATAGAACAACAGAGCACAGAGGTGCAGAGGCTTTGCATACAACAAGGGGTAAATCACCTACCTGGGTTTCTCAGAGCAGTTTTTCTTCACTTCTGCACAAAGTCTAACCTATTTTTTACAAAATCCTAGGGTAAGTCTCAGCAGTGGTATTTTCTCATGACTTAGCAGTTAAAGAAAATGTCCACATTGCAAAAAAGAGGGTGGACCTGACGGACAAGATCCTAAATACAACATTATTTATATAATATTCAAGTTATATAAGTATTTGCATTTTTGTATTCATAGTTACATAATTTTATATGTATAAACATTTTATATAAAATTTATATTACATAAATATAAATATCCTCCTTCCAGTCCATTAAATCTTGTATCTGGGGCAAAGGGAGAAGGTTAGCATGCAAATCGCCTTGGAGCCAGGAAAGAAAAAGTTTCTGGCTCTCTAAAAGCCTAATTATTATTATATTTAAAATTTTCTTTGCTATTTGTGGTTTCCTTTTTTAAATGAGGCAAACTTTACCAAGAACTGGGACTGTTTTATGGGAACTCATAGCCAGGAACTGCATATAAATACCACAGTCAACTAAAGAATGCACATTCTGCTCTCAGTCCGCCTGTGTTCAAGTTTCAGTCCTACGTCAGTCATGTGCCTTAGGCCGAGTCAGTCAGATTTCTGCTTTCCTGAGAAAACAGCACTGACGTCACAGAAGAGATGTGAGAATTAAATCTGGGATGTACCTGGCACATACAAAGGATCAGTAAATGTGCACACACAAATGGAGGCTCTTTCATATAGAATCTGTCACATTCAGATTAACATACTAGTTATTAAAGGAGATTGGCTTTTTGTTGGTTTGTTTTTTGTTTTGCGGTGCTGGGGACTGAACCCAGAGCCTTTGCTTAGGAGACACTCACTCTACCAATTGAGCTATATCCCCAGCCCTAAGGTGGATTGCTGATGAGGAAATGAAATAAGCCTCATTTTATCAGGTTTTGATTCCCCAAATTAGACTTCTATCTCTATCGTATCAGCAAAAATGAACCCTGTGAGGACATGAACTGGGTATACTAGTTCATCTTTGTATTCCAGGGCCTGGCACAATGCCTATTACATAGGTATATAACAAATGGGGAATAATTTACTTCAGGTAATTTTAGAATTATCTATAAAACCAACATAGGTGGATGTTAATAAAAATAATTAAAAATCCTTAATTTTGCTCTTATTGGATAATATCTAATGTAAATACAGTGCTTGGTAGGACCTTTGACACATTAAAGCCTTTTTTTAATATAAGAGGTAAAAGTGAAACTCAACTGAAATAGTTAAAAAAAAAAATTTAAACACAACAGCACAATAAAAATCACACTATGTATACTTCAATGGAAGTTCCAGCTTAGCTGCTGAGAAGTACAGGAAAAGGTCCAGGTTGAACCAGTCCACCTTCTCCACAATGCTGTGAACACGACACTGGGCAAGACTTGGAAGTTTAGAATAAAGTAATACTAAATAAATACTAGAATAAGTACTAAAATGGAAGAACTGGTTTTATAATACCTAGCAGTCTTTTTCCAAAACAGACAATTCACTTACCTTTTCAGTATACATCCTAAAAACACTAAAGACTGTGGTAAGGCTTAGCTGGCAAATTCCACGGCCTCAGTTCCTTTCCTCTGACTGCAGTGGAGCAGACATGACAAAGCAGGTTGGAAATGCTAGATATGAGTTCCTACTTCCCCTCGCATTCTTCAGATGTCATTTTTTTCCCCAATTTTCTGCACTGGCTGGTTTCCATTTCAGCAGCAGGCACAAAATCTTGAAGGTCAGACACAGTAAACAGGGAAG
Organism: Glaucomys volans; assembly: GCA_020662805.1. NCBI lineage: Eukaryota > Metazoa > Chordata > Mammalia > Rodentia > Sciuridae > Glaucomys > Glaucomys volans. The sequence continues at coordinate 90,234 of JAJEJO010052426.1, forward strand.
GACATAACATTAAGTGACTAGGGCAGAGTTTCACAATTCACAATTTTAAAAGGGATGAATTGTATCTTAATGAGTAGAAATGAATTACAGACTCTGTTCTTTAGTGAAAATCAGCTCTTAGTCAAGCCAAGAGTTTGCTATAGACTGGAATTTTCTGTGTTCCTTTTTAAGATGGGATCTCACTATGTTGCCTAGGCTGGTCTTTAACTACTGGGCTCAAGGGATTCTCCTGCCTCTGCCTAAGCAGCTAAGAATACAGGCATATACCACACAACTGGTTTTCATGTTCCTTTAATAAATGTTGAGTGAAATAGAATTGCTACGAAGATCAAATACAAGTTGATTAATTTAGTTCAAGTCTATCCTTCATTTTATAGTAAAAAACATGTAAACAATTCTATCAAAGGGAAACAAAAATACTAACAAATTTTTAAGTGATTTTCTAAGTTGCCAATCCAATTTAAAATGGATGTTTTTATTTATCACTTAAACTAGAAGAAAGTGAACTTTATCTGATGGTTAGCACAAGCTTCAAATTTAAAAGACTTATTTCTATTCAACTGCTTTCTTGGTTGTAGGAAATAAACATTTAAACGAATTCATTAAAGAGAATAGTGAGATTCATCTGAATTTAACAAGGAAATGGCTTTATGCTTTTCAAAATCATAAACTAAAAACCAAAGCTTTCTACACTTCAGGTAGTTAGCAAAGCAAATTCTTTTTTTTTTTTTTTTTTTTTTTTTGTGGAGCCGGGGATTGACCTCAGGGACACTCGGCCACTGAGCCACATCCCCAGCCCTATTTTGTATTTTATTTAGAGACAGGGTCTCACTGAGTTGCTTAGGTCCTCGCTAAGTTGCTGAGGCTGGCTTTGAACTCGAAATCCTCCTGCCTCAGCCTCCCAAGTCGCTGGGATTACAGGCGTGTGCCACCATGCCTGGCCCAAATTCTTTTGATTTGCTTCCTTAACAGATTTGTTAAACTGACTCAAGACACTTCACCTCCCTTTGACACCCAAGTGGCAGAAGAAGTCTTTGGGAATGAAACAAGAGGGGCTGGAGGGCAGTACTGAGACTGAGAAGATGTGCTGCTCGGGCAGTGAAGGACTGCCAGTGGCGGGCCAGAATGTGCGTTCTGACCATAGGAGCAGGCAGTTTTCCTTGCTGAACAGTCCTGGATTCCAAGTGACCGATTCCTCCAGGAGCTCACTCCATCAGGGGCTCAGAAGCAATCCACACTGGAGACCATTTAAAAACGTGCACTTTCAATAACCATTATCTATCTTAGCAGCTAGAAAGGCAAAACAAAAGTTAGTGTATAAAAACACCTTTAGGGACTAAGGCAGAATGCTAATTTTAAAAAATAAACACAATGACTAGAAGAAATGAAAAAAGAAAACATACTATGAACACATCTGATCCTGAGTTTTGTTTTCTGTTTTTTTTTACAAAAAACAAAACCTCTCAAACGTCTGTCTTTCAAAGAACAATCAAAGTGCTCTCCTTCCTCTCCAGTTTGTCTCCAGGCTGGCATTCCAGAAGTGTAAGGAATATAAAACATCATGGCTCAGGGTTCACTGAACAGGATGTGAGTTTACTTACACTGCCAAGTTAATCAACATCGGACTCAACAGGCCTTTTATCCCAAACAAAAATTCATGAATGAAAATCAGACATAGCAACCATGCTCCTGATACCAGCAAAGGACAAGAGTATTTCATGTTACCTACTCCACTTGATAGTTAAAAAAAAAAAAAAAAAAAAAAAAATTAAAATTAAAAAAGAAAATAAAGGGAATCACATTTAGGAAGACTTTTGAGTAAGAGTTTAAGAACAAGCTGTATGAATGCCGAGCTTCAAAGTTTCTTGGTTCATAGGCAAAAAGAAATATTGTGCTGGGTATGGTGGTATATGCCTTTAATCCCAGCAGTTTGGGAGGCTGAGGAAGGAGGAGCACAAGTTCAAAGCCAAAGCCAGCCTCAGCAACTTGGCAAGGCCCTAAGCAACTCAGTGAGACCCTGTCTCTAAATAAAATACAAAATAGGGCTGGGGATGTGGCTCAGTGGCCAAGTGCCCTTGAGTTCAATCCCTGATTACCCGCCCCCCCAAAAAAAGGGAAGAGGAAAAGAAAGAAAAAAGAAAAGTTCAAGGGGAAGACAAAATGTACATGTGAGTTTTCTTTTAAAGCTTGTGTGGGGGTGCTCGTGTGAGCAGAGCATGCATGTTAAAATTGGTATCTGAAAAGAGGCAAAAATAAAGTGCTGTTGGTTGCAGGTTAAGATGCACGCTGGATTAGGCTTGTTAAATGAAGAGACTTGCCAGAATTCCGCTCTTACATATCCTAGTTTGTGAAATTTTGCTGTTATAACAGCCAAGAACTGAGTTTCAAAGCTTGTTCACCCTTCAGTCTTGCATTATGAATTGCCAGGGTTAATTTTTCCATCAGGGTCAGTGTTAAGACCTATGCTACTAAATGCTTCTGTTGGTATTTCAATTCTCCTGAATCTAAAACACCTCATTATAGCTTCGCTGACATCTCAATGCCCCTATACAGGCTCAAACAGAGAGGAAGCTTGGAGAAATGTAACCATTATACCTGTGCCTGGGTTGAAGACCATCCTCATGATCAGGACAAAAGGGTTTTTTGTTGTTTTCCTTCATGTCTGGTTGATAAGTTGTCCACTGGACCTGAGGAAAAGTAGAAGTCCTAGCACTAAGTTTTCAGAGGTATTGCCACCATCCACTCAAAGTGAATTCCAAGGGTATCAGCCATCCCCCACACAAAGGTACATAGAAGCTCTCACTTCAAAGTTTCCTGAGTCTATCACAAAGTGTTCTTCTCTAATGGTATAAGTAATTAAGAACCACACAAGTAATGCCCTTACACTAATACGCACACTTCTCATTTGGCTATGACAAATCCAAACACATTTTTTTGTTGTTTTTAATGCAGTATGGGGGAATGAACTCAGAGCCTTATGCAAGCCAGGCAAGGACTTTACCAATGAGGTAACATCCCCAGCCCCAAGCTAACTTTTCAGGTGTTTATGAAGTTCTTCAAAATACTAATTTCAAACATGAGCAGCACTATTACATTAACATAATATTCAGTGCTTCCTAAGGTGGGCTCCATAATCTGTCTTAAAAAAACAAACTAGACTCAGACATGGTTTATGAACAACAGCTGGTTTTGTACCTGCACTTACTCAGTTCTCAACTCAGAACCAAAGTCTAGGGCAAAATCTGCAGACTGATCCTTGTTAATGAGGTAAAAAGGCAATCACTCCCAATGTTAGGATGATCAGAACAGAGAAAACAAAGGGTCAAATGTGAAATGTGCCCGAGAAAATGGCAATTTCTGCAGTTTCAGTTCATGAGAGACCGCTTCAAAGACTCTAATCAAGCATCTGTTAAGAATATTTTCCCAGCTGGGTGTGGTGGTGCACACCTATAATCCAAGCGACTTGGGAGGCTGAGTCAGGAGGATCACGAGTTCAAAGCCAGCCTCAGCAACTTAGCGAGGCCCTAAGCAACTCAGTGAGACCCTGTCTCTAAATATACAAAATAGGGCTGGGGATGTGGCTCAGTGGCCGAGTATCCCTGAGTTCAATCCCTGGTTCCAAAAGAAAGAAAAAAAAAAGAATATTTTCCCTATATATGTATGTATGATGACACTACTGGTGGGACTCAGCACCATGTACAGCCAGAGGAATGAGAAGTTATGCTCCATTTGTGTGCAATGTATCAAAATGCATTCTACTGTCATGTACAACCATTAGAATAAAAAAATTTTTTAAAGTTCCTTTCCTTGTAAAGGATGTGACAGGGAGTGAGAACACTTAAAATAATATTTCAGCTGGGTGTGGTGGTGCATACCTGTAATCCCAGTGAGTTAAGAGGCTGAGGTAGTAAGTCCAAATTCAAAGCCAGCCTCAGCAACTTAGTGAGATCCTGTCTCAAAAAAAAAAAAAAAAAAAAAAAAGGCCTGGGGATATGGCTCTGTGGCAAAGTACCCAGGGTTCAATTCAAAGTACCCAGGGTACCAAGAAAAAAATTTTTGCTGTCGCTGTGAAATGTGAACTGTACCAGGAGAATAATGAACCGGAAAAAAAATCTTGATCATAATTTCAGTCTTTTAACACATAATTTCCAAACAATCCAAAGCCACCAAAACACTCATGAAGACTCATCCTTTCAGCAGCCTAACAAAGATGAAGGTGATCAGACACAAGATCACAGACTCCTTTGGAGATGCTGTTGCTCTCAGACCGAAGGATACCAGCAATGTTAAGAGTCACTTCTGATGCCTGGATATAGAGCATCTGCTGCAAATCTCTGCCTCCAGGGTGGCTTCCCATTCCTCCCCAACTACCCAATTAAGAAATGAAACACTCATTTTACATTAACTGTAATAGTCCACATAGGAAGCAACCAGACTATAAACTATACCATCCCCCATGCTGACACCCACTTCATTCCCCCCCTGGTAGTGGGGTTGGAACCCAGAGCCCTTTGCATGCTAAGCAAGTGCTCTACCACTGAACTGCACCCTCAGTCACTTGTTTTTGCTTTTTGTTTTGTTTTGAGAAAATGTGGGCTGGGGATATAGCTCAGTTCGTAGAGTGCCTGCCTTGCATGCCCAAGGCCCTGGGTTCAATCCCCAGCACCAAAATAAATTAAAAAATAATAATAAAAAAATTTTTGAGATGTTTTCCCTGCTTAATTCCCCTCCCTAACATTTGCAGGCATTCTTCCCACTTTCTTTAAAAAGACACTGCAACCTGGTGTGGTGACAAACACCTATAAGCCAAGTGACTTGACTCAAGAAGCTGAGAAAGGAGGATCACAAGTTTGAGGCCAGTCAGGGTACCTTAGCAATACTGTCTCAAAATATAAAATAAAACAGACTGGAGATGTAACTCAGTGGTAAGACTCCTTGGGTTCCATCACCAATATCAAAGATAAAAAAGAGGAGCTGGGGTTGTGGCTCAGAGGTAGAGCACTTGCCTAGCACTCATGAGGCACCATATTAAAAAATAAATAAAGATCATGTCCATCTACAACTAAAAGTATTTTTAAAAAGATAAAAAAGGAAAAATTAGGTAAGTAAATAAATAAAAAGACATAGTATTAAGTTCCTGGAAATTAAGGAAAATACATTACTGTTGAAATTATAAACAGATCTAAAGTAAAAGAACTATTCCTTACCCATAAATTATCACCCAGAAACCACAAAGTGACCTCTCCTCCTTGCTTACTTTTGGCCCCAAGAATGAACCTTAGAAATAATGGTTGCTGCAGGGACAAAGTGAATAGAGGTTACTTTCAAGAAGGGTAATACCACCTTCCTTTTGGGTAGAGATGCGGGAGCACTGGTGGGAGCTGCTGCAGATTCCTGGAACTAAAGGCCCCAAACCTAAACGTTCAAAGGGCAATAATCACCATTACCTTTTTGTTGTTTGTTTTTGCAGCTAAAGGGACTGAACCCAGGGCCTGGCACATATTAAGAATTCTACCACTGAACTACATCCCTGTTATTAATCACTGGCAAATCAGTTATTGCTCTCTAGTCCTCTTCCATGAAAGACTACCATATGTATACTATGATACCATCACATACAGTTCCATTAATCAAGCCCTTATTTTTCAATCTAAACTGAACTTTTAAGTAACCTATTTTGGAACAGGGTCTCACTAAGTTGCTTAGGGTCTAAATTGCTAGGATAATAGGTGTGCACTGCCACACAGGGGTCATACTACTCTTTGCTTTATACTTTTCTTTTTCAGTACCAGGGATTGAATCCAGGGGCACTCGACCACTAAGCCATACCCCCACCCCTATTTTGTATTTTATTTAGAGACAGGGTCTCACTGAGTTGCTTAGCGCCTTCCTTTTGCTGAGGCTGGCTTTGAATTCGCCATCCTCCTGCCTCAGCCTCCCGAGCGGCTGGGATTACAAGTGTGCATCACCACACCCAGCTATACTATTTCTCTTTATGAAATAGATCAATTGGGTGGGGGGTAAAAATAATAACAGAATGTGTGACAGATACCATTGCCCTGTGTACATGCATGAACGCACAGATGGTGTGACTCTACTTTGTGTACAACCAGTGAAACAATAGCTGTACTCCATTTGTGTTCAATGAATCAATAAGTAAAAAAAAAAAAAGAAAAGAAAAGAAATAGATCAATTGCTGAAAATGTATTGAGTATCTAACAGACTAATTTCTTTTTTATTGGCAAAGCTGGGGCCTCTGTATTAGGCAAGTGTTTTCCCCATTGAGTTCATCACCAGTCCTTTTTATTGATATGTCTTAGTATGTTGCCAAGGCTGGTCTTGAAGTTGTGATCCTCCTTCCTCAGCCTCCCAAGGAATTGAATTATAAGCAAGTGCCACCATGCCCAGTTACTTATACAGTAATTTAAAAGATGCCTTACAATATATCTTTCTAGAGATTAAACCCAGGGCTTCACACAAGACAGCCAAGTGCTCTGCCACTGAGCTATATCCCCAAACTCATTAGTTATTTTTTAAGCTGACAAATAAAAACTTATCAATATTTATAGTATAAATGATGTTTACCATCTTTATTTCTGATTGCTCTCAAACAGCACCTTCTCTTTTCTTACATTAACCTTTTTTTAAAGTAAATCCTTCAATGGACTAATGGTTTCATCTGAAACCTGGGTGAAATTCTCCATTTTACCTTGTCAACCTGGGTTACCATAGACAGGATGCACAAGGTAAAATATTTTTGTTGGGTACAATGGTGCACACATATAATCTCAGCTACTGGGAGGCTGAGGTAGGAGGTGCTCAAATTTCAGGTCAGCCTGGGCAACTTAGTGAGATTCTGACTCAAAATAAAATAAAAAGGGCTGGGGATGCTGCTTAGTAGGGGAGTGCCCCTGGATTCAGTTCCTAATACCACTAAAAAACAACCAACCACCACCCCCCGCCAAATCAAATACTGTTGATATGTTCTTACTCTCAACTGTGCCCATCTTACCATTAGAGCCTTGTTCTTAAAGATCTGATTATCAAGGCAAAGTTAGAAAAAGAACGTATCACACATAAGCAGAAGCTTGTGTTCTCGTAGACTTTAAAGAAAAACCTAGTACTTTTCAATCATTAACCAGGCTATTCTACTCCAAGTGAATGGAGTTTAAGCAAACTTCAAGTAATTCCAAGTAACAACCATTGAAGACACCTTGTTTTCAGAGAATATAGTTTGACAAAATAATTTGTGTATTGACACTTCAACTTTTGATGGGGGATACTGGGGATTGAATCCAGGGATGCTTTGCCACTGAGCTACATCCCTAGCCTTACGTATGTATTTATTTATTTATGTTGAGGCAGGGTCTCACTCAGTTGCTGAGGCTGGCCTCAAACTTCCGATCCCCCTGTCTCAGCCTGGAGTTGCTGGGATTATAGGCATGCGCCATCAACGTTTTTCATCTCACTAAATTCACCTTAAAATTTTCAGATGTGAGGCACATCCTAATGTTTCTTTTCTTTTGTGCCTGCAGGAGACTAAAACCAATGCCTCCCGCACACCAGGCAATTCCTTCACCACAAGTAACATCCCCGATGCCTTTGACTGTTGTTCAAAGGCTGTTTTTGTGAAGACGAAGGAGTAAGTCACCCGTAAGATTTCTTGGTCTTCCACAACTCCTAGTCATTGAACTTACGAGGACACGTAGGGTTCACAGTGGCACACCTACCTCAGGTATGTGAGACGTGATGTGGGTTTAAAACTAATGAGGGTTCTGGGGAAGTAAGAAAGCATTCCTGGATGCAGTGGACCAGATTATCATCAATCTAAAACATGTTTCACATTGATATTTGCTATTCGCTTTATATTAAGTAATTCAAACCTGCATAAAAACTCAGAGGGGAAATACTTTTAAGTCTTATGCATGTCCTAAAGCAACATGAGGCCTCCGGCATTAAGAGAACTGATGCTATGTTTATAAAAATAAGAAAACTGAAATATCTGTAATTGTTTTGGCTCAAACTAAACCACTTATAATGTTTACATAGAATGTGGCAAGTGTTCAACTAAACAATAGGAAATGTCACAACCCTAGTGTTAGAAAAAGTTCTGTTCTATATTTTTTACCTATGTTCTTCAAGTCTGAGTTTGCCAATGCATGCCAGTGGGAAAAAAGATCACAATTAGCATCAGCACAAGAATTTTCAGATAATGCTGCAAACAGAATTACTGGGGGTATTAAAAAAAAAAAAAAGGCCAGAATAAAATAAACTCAAATGTGACTAAATGAGAAACCCTTGAGACATACAAAATCAATTACCACTTACCAAACCTTTATACCATCTGACAAAATGTAAAAATCTAAAATTCATCACAAGGGCTGGGGATATAGCTCAGTTGGTAGAGTGTTCGCTTCCCAAGCACAAGGCCCTGGGTTCAATCCCAGCACCGCAACAACAACAAAAACATCACAAATGGGCAGAGGGAACACTAACCCTTTCTGTGAATAACATAATTCAAAAATGAAAATTCCGGGCTGTGACTGTGGCTCAGTGGTAGAGCACTTGCCTAGCATGTGTGAGGCCCTGGGTTCGGTTCTCAGCACCACATATAAATAAATGAATAAAATAAAGATAAAAAAAAATGAAAATTCCTAAAACAAGGCACAGGCCAATGAAGTATGCTTGTTCTGAATTGTCACAAAATTTCTAAACTTATTTTCAGAGTTTTCTGCTTCTAAGAATATGAAAACCCTTTGAAAAGGAATAAAAAGTTGAGGGGAAAAGGAAAGAGGGAGAGAGAAAATACCAAAAGCACTGAAGTAAAACTCCTTATCTATAATACTCTGGGGCTCTACTTTTTTAAATAGACCTGTTATTTAGTAACTAAATCATGGCTCAACTGCTACCTACTGGTGACATAAACCTAGGGGAAAAGGGAAGTTAAATGATTCCCCTGTACCCTCGTGTCCCGATCTTTAAACTGAATTGTAAAGATTAAAAATGAACACCTTCGAAGCACTGTCACTTGCAAGCACTTCACAAATGCTGTTAGAATGGAACAGTACACATTGAACTTATAGTATTTAACTCACAATAAAATATTTAAATATTACTTTGTAGCTGTTTTCATTTTTCAGGGTGAAAGTAAGGGTCTCCCTCAGAAAGATTCCCTCCCTGAAAGGTTGGAATTTGCAAATTTGGGTTTGTTTGTTTTTTTAATTATTTTTTTAGCTGTCAATAGACTTTCTTTCTTTCTTTTTTTTTTTATTTAGTTAGTTATATGCAGTGCTGAGAATCAAACCCAGTGCCTCACACATGCTAGGCAAGCATTCTACCACTGAGCCACAACCCCAGCCCTGGGTTTTGATAATATATCTAATTATACTAAACTTTCAGAGGTTCAGGTAAACTCTTTGAAACTCTCTTTACTTAGAAATAGCTCACCTAAAATACAATGTAGCACTCCTCCTGGGCACCAAACAAGACATGGTTTACACTAAAAAGAAATGGAGGCCAGCTCGTGGCACAGGCCTGTAATGCCGGCAGCTCAGGCTGAGGCAGGAGGATCGCGAGTTCAAAGCCAGCCTCAGCAACTTAGCGAGGCCCTAAGCAACTCAGTGAGACCCTGTCTCTAAATAAAATACAAAATAGGGCTGGGGATGTGGCTCAGTGGCCGAGTGTCCCTGAGTTTAATCCATAGTAGCCAAAACAACAACAACAACAACAACAAAAAAAAACAACAAAAAAGGAAATTGAAGATTACATGCTCCTTTTTCCCCCCAGTGCTGGACATCAAACCCAGGCTAGAACACAGGAGACAAGCACTCTACCACTGAGTCACACCAAGCTCAGTATGCCTAGTATGCATTTAGGGTCTGCATCCTAAATGAGGAGTGAATTGAATGCTCAGGTTGCTGAGGGGACAATCAAATCCACCAAGCTATATGCTTGAACTTTTTAAAAAATATATATATATTTAGTTGTCAATGGACACAATACCTTTATTTTTTATGTGGTGCTGAGGATTAAACCCAGTGTCTCACACATGCTAGGCAAGTGCTCTATCACTGAACTACAACCCCAGCTCTACCTGAAATTTTTTTCTCTCTAAAGTTTTTGTACATACAAAGAACGACAAATATATTAATCACAAAATGTGTCAAAATACTGTACAATGCACAGGTCAGGGGTAACAGAATAATACAAGAGAAAATTAAATTTAAAAAACACAAACTTTTTTTTTTTTTTAGTTTGTCTTTTAAAAGCTCCCCACAAATCTAACCTAAGAAAATACAAAATTTAATTTGTGCTTATAGAGATTAGGGGGGCAGGGAAAGGCAGAAAGGTCAATTATTAGTTCTAGTACTTGCTTTGTCACAAACTAGCTTTTAAGTGTTGATCTTTATAAGGCATGTTTTCCTGCAGGTCAATTAAGGACACTACTATCTCATTCAGGGTTATTTTGAATATCAAAGTCAATACAAAGCATGTGCCTAGCACACAGTAGGGGTTCAATAAATGGGAGCTATTTTTATAAATGGGGAGGCTAATTAGATTTCAAGTTCAAAACACCAAAAAGCTTGTTTTTTGTACTTTAATTTCCCTTGGAGACAGCTAGAACACTAAAGGAAGACTAATGGACTAAAGGGAGTTTATCACCATGATTTAAGGAAGGACTCTATACTCAACACTTTGCTCACAGTAATGGATAACTACGGCGTATGGACAGGTCACAATATTACGATGCTTTTGCTTTCAGAATATGCAACAGCTTATATGTACCCACATTTGATTTTCAGGAATAGACCCCTGGAGAACTGGGGTTTTTTTCTGCCATTTGGTCTGTCAACTTCCATGGAGTGGGATTTTGACAACAGAGAAGGCAGGCTGCCCCATGCTAGTTAAGAGCAGAGAAATCTCCCAAGTTCCCTTTTAGTCACTAGGTTGGGTCTTAAAATCCCTCAAACTCTCCTATGACCAATACTGACCCTTCTACATTTTCTACTTACAGATTTTGTTACCCACAACATCTTGATAGTTAGGATCTGTCCAAATTTGTTGCCAAACTGTCACTTAAGTGATTCCAAATGCCCCTTGAAGAGGACCACTGGGTGGAGCCTAGTCATCATTTTTTATATGGCTGTATTCCTGTTACGACATCACCTTCCAATCCTCCTGTCTTAGGAAAATGGAATAATCTCCAAAGTAATTGCTAGAAAGTAACGAGTCAAGAAAGGTGCAGAAGGGCGTGAGCAGTAAGTCAGGATAACCTTCCCGACAGGAAAGCCTTATGCATAGCTGCAGTCAGTTTGACAAAGTAAAGGTCTGAAAGGAGGAAAGGAGGACCCCAGCAAACTATACAGAAGGGTCTAAAATTTCAAGAATTTAGATTAGACATCATGATATAATGATGTTTGTTGGTATTTGTTGATAATTATTATAACTGTGTAGGACAAATATAGTGAGAAATATTTGGTGGGATATTTAAGAAAAAGGATATTTAGGAAATGGTTTTTAAGGCTCACAGCAATGCTCCTAACCTGGAAGTCTTGGATGTTGGGATACATCAAGCAAACCAAATGTGAATTAATTAATTTTGTCTTAATAGAATATTAGCTCCAAAGGGGGAATGACTGTCTTACTCGCTACATTTTCAGTACCTAGAGTATCTAGCATAAAGTGGCCTTCTAAAATTAAAGTCAAAATCTGATATGCTATAATAATAAATGAAATATAATTCACTTAAAAAGTATTGCTTAATTCCTAGAATCTTTTAATTCAACTTTTCTGATCCACTGATTGGAATTCCAATCAAGTACTAAACGACAGCTGTCATTTCTTATGGCTGGTCTGGTAGTTGTTTCTGCAGTGGTTCCAAGTCACTTTTCCATAAGAAAAAGTTAAATACCACCACCTGAGGATACTGACTAATGAATGCAGAAATTATGGGAAAGACGTCATCAAGAAGAATAGGCCTGACTTGATTTAAAAAAAATCCAGGAGCTGGAGTTGTGGCTTGGGGCTGGGGTTGTGGCTCAGTGGTAGAGAGCTTGCCTGGCATGTGTAAGGCCCTGGGTTCGATCCTCAGCACCGCATATAAAAACATAAAAAAAGATCCATTGACAACTAAAAATATTAAAAAGAAAAAAGAAAATCCAATAGAACAACTATGAAGATTGCAGTCTGTGGGAGCCAGAGTGTTCCCAGGGGCCGGGGGTATGGCTAAGTGCTAGAGTGCTCTCCTAGTATGTGCAAAGTCCTGGGTTCCACCCTTACCACCACACATGCACAAAGATATGCTCCAGAAGCACACAGCTAATTTTAGTTATTTTTGAAGGTTTTTGTCCCCTTTGCCAGATGTTCCCCCTGTAGTCACATGACTTCACAGTGCTAGGAACATACATATTCACTAAATATTTAAGTGAACAAATGCTGGTGACTATTTTTGTGTGTGTGTGTGTGTGTGGTGTTGGGGATTGAACCCAGTGCCTTGTGCTTGCAAGGCAAACACTCTACCAACTGAGCTATATCTCCAGCCCAACTATTTTCAACTTTATCAAGTTTCAAGTGATCTGGAGGCATACAGGAGAGTGAACAGAGCTAGAGGTATGATTTAGGAAGATATAAAAATCTGTAGAGGGCTGGGGATATAGCTCAGTTGGTGGAGTGCTTGCCTTGCAAGCACATAGGCCCTGGGTTCAATCCCCAGCACCGCAAACAAACAAACAAACAAACAAAAAAACTATAGAGCCCTACAAATGGAAGAAGTTCCTAAAGTAGGCCAAAAGTTTTACACAGAAAGGAGACACTGCAGGGGACAAGGAAAGACACCCAATTGTGGTTCAAACAATTCAAAAGTTTTAGTTTTGAGGGTTTACTCAATAGTGCCAAAAGTTAACAGTGAGCCGGACGTGGTGGCGCATGCCTGTAATCCAAGCAACTTGGGAGGCTGAGTCAGGAGGATCTCGAGTTCAAAGCCAGCCTCAGCAACTTAGCGAGGCCCTAAGCAACTCAGTGAGACCCTGTCTCTAAATAAAATACAGAATAGGGCTGGGGATGTGGCTCAGTGGCCGAGTGTCCCTGAGTTCAGTCCCTGGTTCCAAAAAAAAAAGTAAAAAAAAAAAGGTAAACAGTGATTGGGAGCAAAAAAGCACTGGAACGGCCTGAAGTTCATTGCTGTTATTATTAGCACACTGGCTTTGAGTAACAACGAATCTGTAATTTCGAATTTCCTAGGCAGAACAATTAGATGGAGCTGCAAATCTGTGGGCACCTTTTAGTCCGCTATGTGATCAGTTCCAGTTCTGCTATCCTGGATGTTCATTCATCTCTCTTTCTCTGTCTGTCTCTCTGTCTCTCTGTCTCTCTCTCTCTCTCTCTCTCTCTCTCACACACACACACACACACACACACGGACATATGCAGACTGTTACTACCACAGAACAGAGCTTTCCAAAGGTAACAGCAAAAGCACAAGGCCCTGGGTTCAATCCTCAGCACCGCAAAGAAAAAAAAAAGCCAAAGGTAACAGCCAATCAGGGTGCTGCTTACCTGTTTATGAATACCATTATAGGGTTCCTCAAGGAATCAAGGTGAGTGAAAAATTATCTAGAAGTTCTAGTTCTGCTTTATCTTTATTCCATGACCCCAGCCTAGGCAAATCATATGAGTTATGAAGTGAAATGGGAACAATAATGCCCACTTCTAATTAGGAAGGCATTACAGAGAAGACAATCAACACTACACACAAACAAGGTCATAAATACACCTAACCTTCATGACCTTCTAGTAAGTAGCCACTCTGAAGACAAAAGAAAACAGGAAGGCACAAAACAGGGCAACTAAGAAGTATTCACAGAAATAAAGTGGCTTTTACCTTCAAGGAATAAGACCTCCAATCTGGGAAGAAAAAGTTAAGACGATAAAATTGAATTCCATGTAAAATCATAATAGTTGCAGAAAAAATATCACAGCCTGTCTCCACTTATTAAAAATAATTTAACACAATACCTGAAATACTCCAGGAGATAATTTGATACTGGTAAAAGGAAATCTTAAAATGTTCAGTAAACATATAATAAAAGCCCCAAGTATAAAAAGAAAAGTTTGAAAAACTGCCTTTAGTTCAATTGTTCAATCAATGAAGGCCATACTGATAGTACATTATTTACAAAAAGGGAAGTTTCTGAGCTTCAGAAGCTATAATCCATCATAATACCACAACACAAAATCCTTATGCTTTTTTACACAAAAGCAGTCATTAGCTCCACCCTACAGTTCTGACTGGAGAAATGGTTAGTCTAAACACGGGATTGGTAATATCCTAGTTTTCAGTATTTCAAAAAGTCTAATCACATTTAGCTAGTTAAGATTGCACACACAGAGCAAGTAAACCCAGAAGACAGTAGAGGGGTAGTTAAAATGTCAGTTCTGGTATCACACCCACTTGCGTTCACACCAGATGGACTACTCAAGTTGGAAAGCCGTAGATGAAAATTCCGTCTTAGTATTCATTTTTATACTTTACAGGGTTTGTTCAGATAAACTAAGAAATTTAAGACAATGTCAGCACGTTGGAAACATTCTATGCTAGTTTTTCAAGCAGGACTGCTTTTGACTAAAATTGTATCTCCTTCAATGTGTTCACCTCAGTTCTCCCATACTAAAATTTCCAGAGGTCTTAGAACTATTTAAAAAGCAAATGTTTAAGGTGAAAAATAGTAACTGGAGAATGAGTTGAAGTCATTGGGTTATTATCATGTATTCTGATGAGACATATAACCCCGAGGTATTTTTTTTTCCAAAAAAGAGCTATTAGCATTCCATGTTTTCCTTTCAAAAGAACACTCAGCACTCCCTTCTGTCACATGTGTCAGTGTGCTGTGAGACTGCTGACAAAATGCATACTAACGGACACTAATCAGCTTCATGAGACATAATGGAAGACAAGACAGCTGGATCCCATAAGGGACCTATGGATTACCGGGAAGGAGAAAAGTTATTTTTAGTAAACTTATTGGGTTTTTGGGGGGAGAGGGGTGAGAGGAGATTGGGGATCAAACCCAGAACTTTGAGCATGCTAGGCAAGTGCTCCAACACTGAAATACACCTCCATCCCCAAACCTATTCCATTTTGTCAAGCACCATCTATGTCTATATCCAGGAAAGGAAGAAATGGTTCAGAGAACTGTTTGTTAATTCAGCCTGAAACAGGAATTTCTCACTTAAAGGCTTGAGTTTTTAGTAAATGGGAAAAAATGTATAGAAGGAAATCACATTTTTTCTTTTAGATTCATAGTCACCTTATCATATTTTTATATTTTCTTTAAATAAAATTAGAAGTATATGGGTGAAAATTCTTAAAATCAAGTTACACTTATCATATCCAGAAAACATTCATCTTAGCTAAAAGTCATTAATATACACATTTCACAAACTGGAGATTATCTTGGAGTAATCTAAACCATATATATTATTCATGTATTACAATTATAAGCTGAATAGTTTATTAGGGACACAGAACACCTTTCAAGTTTCCAATGTTGTTTCTGAAGATTTGGTTTGACAATTATCACTTCTACTTATAATCTATTGCCTCCTCTGATCTCTAAATTCTTTGAGGACAATGATCATGACTTACAAAATTGTACATTGCTAACTCCTGAAACAAATTTCAATAGTTGTGAAATGAAGGATGGCATATCAATTTTTCAATGTTAGGTATAAACTGGACTTAAAGATTTTCAATAAACAGGTGAATAATTACTTTTGGTTAACAAGGTACAAGATCAAATCATTTAATGGTACCCTTTCCTAAGCATTAATAGGGTTGACCCAGATGTTACTGTAACTTCTGGGGGAAAAATGTTACTTTCATAATACTTCTCAAGTACAAGATTCAGGGAAATTTTTGGTAATCCCTACTAACCTGCTGAAATCTCACACTGTCATATAGATTTTGTGCTCTTCATTTTAAAGTGAAAAATACCATGTTAACATTAATAAAAACATTACCATTAAGACTTCAACACTACTAAAGAGGATGAAGCCTCAATTTGGGGTTTTTGAAAAGAATCATTTGAATATTTTTCTTGAAAATGTTAGCAAGCAAGGTGACAGGAATTCTATAATGAGAACAATTCATGTTAAGTGTTTAGCTGCGAGAAAAGATAGCCTCTTCAACAAATGGTGCTGGGAAAACTGGAAATCCATATGCAGCAAAATGAAACTAAACCCATATCTCTCACCATGTACAAAACTCAACTGAAAGTGGATCAAGGACCTAGGAATTAGACCAGAGACCCTGCACCTGCTAGAAGACAAAATAGGTCCAAATCTCCATCATGTTGGCCTAGGACCAAATTTCGTTAACATGACTCCCAAAGCACAAGAAATAAAAGCAGGAATCAATGATTAGGATAGAGTCAAACTAAAAAGCTTTTTCTCAGCAAAGGAAACAATCAGCAATGTGAAGAGCGAGCCTTCAGCGTGGGAGAAAATCTTTGCCACACACACTGCAGATAGAGCACTAATCTCCAGAATCTACAAAGTGCTCAAAAATCTTTACACCAAGAATACTAATAACCCAATCAATAAATGGGTCAAGGAAATGAACAGACACTTTACAGAAGAAGATCTACAAGCAATCAACAGATTTATGAAAGTGTTCAACATCCCTAGTTATAAGAGAAATACAAATCAAAATCACCTTAAGATTTCATTACCCCAATTACCCCAATTAGAATGTCTTTTATTAAGAATACAGGCAACAGGTGTTGGCGAGGATGTGGGGAAAAGGGTACACTCATACATTGCTGGTGGGATTGCAAGTTGGTGCAGCCACTCTGGAAAGCAGTGTGGAGATTCCTTAGAAAACTTGGAATGGATCCACCATTTGACCCAGCTATCCCACTCCTTGGCCTATACCCAAAGGACTTCAAATCAGATTACTACAGTGATGCAGCCACATCAATGTTCATAGCTGCTCAATTCACAATAGCTACATTGTGGAACCAACCTAGATGCTCTTCAATAGATGAATGGATAAAGAAACTGTGGTATATATATACACAATGGAATATTACTCAGCCGTGAAGAACAGAATTATGGCATTTGTAGGTAAATGGATGATGTTGGAGACTGTCATGATAAGTGAGATTAGCCAACCCCAAAAATCCAAAGCCTGAATGATCTCTCTGATAAGTGAATAATGATGCATAATGCAGGGTGGAAGTAAGGCAAGAATGGAGGAAGGATAGATAGCATAGAGGGAAGGGAGGGGTGGGGTCGGGGTGGGGGGGGGACAAGAAATATAACAGAATAAGACAGACATCATTGCCCTGTGTACATGTATGAATGCACAGATGGTGTGACTCTACTTTGTGTACAACCAGAGAAACAATAGCTGTACTCCATTTGTGTTCAATGGATCAAAATTAAATGAATAAAAAATAAATAAATAAATAAAAAATTTAAAAAAGTGTTCAGCTGTTAGAGAACGATGACTCAAAACTTCTTTCTTCAAGGCTACCAAACACCTGTATACATTTAAATATCCTGAAGCATATCACTGCTTTGATTGATCTTTCAAATTAAAATACTATCATGCAAACATGACTTTTGAAAGAGTAACAATAGTGATTCTTCAGAAAATATTAGTCAGATCTTTCATTAATGTACTATTTCACAACACTGACAGTCTTCCTCTGGCAAATATGTAATCTATCCCAAACAAATGTTGCCTTGTGAAAATTTGAGCTAGTTTTCCTAGAGTTGGATCAACTGATAATAATTAACTCGAAGAACTAACCTGAGAGCTTAGGCTTAATAAATACTAAGACTTCTGCTCCTCTCTAATAGTGTGTCTCAATATTACTGCATGATGATCTTAAGTTCAGGACTGGTAAGTACTGAGAATTCTGAATCTATTCTGAAATACCCCATTGTTTTAGAAATGAACCAAATTACAAAGAATTACAGAAGCAAGGTATTACAGTCCTTATAAGTTAACAGCTTTTACTATTGACCTATACTATTTTCTACATGACCCAGATGTTTATGAAATGAAACAGCAAAAATAGAAATACCCTAACTAATCTAGAAATCATTATTATTTTATTATAAAAAAAGGTTTTTAAAACTACCTTTATGCACCAGGGAAGAGAGCATTTTTTAGTAATATATAAGGAAAGCAGGATCTCCACCCCAACTGTGGAGCTGAGCTTATTGACTTCTGTTATGTGTAATTCAATATTTTGCATATCACCCACACACATGTACACACACACACACACACACACACACACACTGTCTCATAAGTGAAATCTTTTAACAAACTTATATTCTTGAAAAATGGAAAAGGACTGAAACTGAAAATAAGATAGCTTAATATACTAACTCTTTAAAATGCTTAAACAATTAGTTATAAATATGACTCAGAAATGAAGATAAATTCAGGTTTCATAAATAAAATATGCTAAACGCACAATTTTTATTTTTTTAAGTCACTTGAAAAGGGGTATCCTTTTCCAAATCCAATTTAAGTCTGCCTAGGTAAAAACTGGCTCACCTCCCCCCTCCCCTATACTGGGGATTCCCCAGGACCTCACACAGGCTAGGCAAGTGCTTTATCACTGAGGTACATCCCCAGTCCAAAACTGCTTTTTTGAGACTGAAATCCACTATATTTTGGCCCAAATATTTGTAAATGCATGATAGAAGAAAAGCAAAACAATGCCAACTATCAACATAGACACAAGAGAAAAAATCCTTAATAAAATTTAATCGTCGACAAAGCTCGTTTTCTTTTTGGGAGTGCTGAAAGATAGAACCCAGGATCTTGTTCAAGAGGCCCAACTAGCATTCTACCATTGAACCATACCTCTACTCTATTTTACTTTAAAAGCAAACTAGGTTGGCTTTTAGACATACAGCATTTTAAAATAAATACAAATTTTACCATTTAATTCGAACCCATAATACGTCTATATCTAATCTAGTAGGTAAGAATGTACACTTGGAGTCAGGTAGAAAAGGGTTTGAATCTTGCCACTTGCAGAAAGGCAGCAACTACAAACAACCAAACTACTTACCCTCACTCTCTGAGTTCCTTATGTGTAAAAATAGGAATCATAGAACCTACCTTGAATGGTTGTGGATTACAGGTAAAACACATCCTTAGCACAGAGCTTGGTACATAGGACTCACCATAATTAGTAGGGATTATTAACCTACCATTAAAAAAGAGCTTGCAGTTTAAAAAAAAAAAAAAGCAAACAGCAGAATATTTGTTTTCTCTACTTTATCTATATTTTTATTTTTCAAAATAAAATTTTAGAGTTGAAAACCACATATCACAGTTATCTGGCTCTTCTTTATTAGATAGATATACTAGTCATTCTTTTTTTTTTTTTTTGTGGTGCTGGGGATTAAACCCCAAGGCAAGCACTCTATCAACTGAGCTATATCCCCAGCCCTCAATTCTATTCTTCGCAAACATTTCCCATGTGTTGTTCTGAATTTTTTTTTTTAGTTGTCAATGGACTTTATTTATTCACATGCAATGCTGAGAATTGAACCCAGTGCCTCACACATGCTAGGCAAGTACTCTACAATTGAACCACAACCCCAGCCCATAAGTTGTTAAGAAGTCATCTTTAATGATTTCCTTTGTGTGCTTTAGCTGTTCAATACCCAAAATTTATTTGGTCCTAATTAATAAATGTTAGTGTCTTTTGAGGAGCAAAGTTTAAAACTCTCAAAATAAATAAATAAAACAAATTGACCAACCACACTGATATTTTTACTAACCTACCCATCTTTCCTTCCTGAGTTGTATTTTAAAAAAATATAGTTGAGTTGTAGTTGGACATAATACCTTTATTTATTTTAATGCAGTGCTGACAATGGAACCCAGTGCCTCACACATGCCAGGCAAGTGCTCTACCACTGAGCCACAACCCCAGCCCCTAAGCTACATTTTTATCTGTTACTATTGTAAACTATTCTTTTTTTTTTTTTTTTTTTTTTTTTTTTGTGGTGACTGGGAATTGAACCCAGGGCCTGTGTGCTTGCAAGGCAGGCACTCTACCAACTGAGCTAGATCCCCAGCCCTGTAAACTATTTTCTGATCTAATTCCTAAATAAACATGCAATGACATTTTCTCAAGCAGCCTGATTTTTTTTGCTTTCTCCTTCCTATTGTTATTTTCTAATAAATCCCTAAAACTATTCAAACTTCTCTAAATTCATTTCATTTTCTTAGAGATCATGGAAATCTAAGAACTACTAACATTTGTGGTGGCTTTTATCATAGTTTTGGTTTTGTCTTTTTTTTTTTTTAATATCAAACCAACTAGATCCAGATGTATCACTGTAAACACCTGATCTGAATTTTTCTATTAAAGTCTACTATCTGAAGTCCCCAAAAATGTAGAAAAAATCTATGTCTGAGCTCCTCAAAATGTAACCAGGAACACCAGCATCATCTAGGAGTTTGCTAAAAATGTGAACTCTTCTTCTGCCTCAAATCTGATGAATCAGAATCTGCATTTTCTAAACAAAATTCCCAGGGACTTCCATCCTAGTTTGAGCAGCACTACTAATGAATTGTGACCTACACAAATTAATTAGAAAATTAAAATAGACACCTGAAGCTCCCTCAAAATCATTTTGATATGTGCAACAAAGTCTCATTTACCTTTTCTTTCACATTTCGGACAGCCAAATAGAAATGACATTACAATTGGTGCACATATATACATTGGTACAAATGATATAAAAATAGGTTTCAATAACGATATTTGTTGGTTGTATTGAGATAAAATGTTTTCCACAACTCTACACAGATTTTTTTTTTTCAATTTTAAAAACTGTGTTGTTGTGCTCAGGAGTAAACCCAGGGCTTCACACGCGCTAAGCAATCATCTATCACTGAGCTACATTCCCAGTCCTTTTTATTTTACTTTGAGACAGAGTCTCATGAAGTTGCCCAGACTGGGCTTGAACTTATCCTCCTGCCTCAGTACAGCTGTTTGTGTGCCAGAGTGCCCAGCATCAGATTATATTTAAATATGATTAATTTGATACAATTTTCTTTTGGGGTATGGTACTAGAGATTGATTCCAGGGCCATCACTTTCATGCTAGCAAGTGCTCTGTCACTGAGCTATATCCCCAACTAAAGACTATTTCTTAACAAAAGCACGGCAAGTTTCAATACAAGACACAATACTAAATATATACCACTTAACCAGAAATATTTAGTTATACCATAACTTGCCAGAAGGATATCTAAATTCTCCTGATCAAACTGAGGTACCTGAACAATAGGCAAATAAGCAAGCACCATTATAATCAGTAAGTTCAAATGAAGACAATTTATTTTGATATTTTAATTCATATGAAACACAAATTTTTCAAAATGATGTACTTGATAACAATAATGGCTTTTTAAAATAATAAATAAAATAAAGGTACTGTGTCCATCTACAACTAAAATATTTTTAAAAGAAAGTTTTGTAAAAAATGAGTTATAACAATGCAGTATTTTCAGATTTAAGGAAACATTTCTTTTTCATCAATGCTATTCTACCTAACAATGCTGATTCTCATCTTCATTTACTCTTGTGGAAAATAATTAAAAAACAATTAAATCCAAGTTATTTTAAAAGGATTTCACTGTTGTCCAAGCTGGTCAAACTTGTGGGTCAAAGTGATCTTCCTACCTCAGCCTCCTGAATAGCTAGGACTATAGGCCACACTACAAAGGCCCTTCCTACCTGCTTAATAAATTGACAGGCAAGCCTAAAAGTTGCCACTTGGTCATTTTAAGTAAATAGTTGAAAGAAACACTCTTCTTGCTTATTAGTTTTATTTTTTAATTACCCACTCATTTATTTTGCAGTACTGGGGATTTAACAGACAGAAGTACTGCTCCCAGCCATTTTTATATTGTTCATTTTTAAAATTTTGAAACAGTGTCTCACTATATTGGTGAGGCTGTCCTCAAATTTGAGATCCTCCTGCCTTAGTCTCCCAAGTTGCTGGAACTATAGGAGTGCACCACCTGGCCAAGTCTAGCTTATTAGGTATTTTTTCTGCTTTGAGGAAATGTCTGCACATGGTTGTGTTTTCAGTCACAAATTCCTAAAAAAAACAGAAATGTCATTTTTTTTCATAGCTATAAGGTAGGAGATATTCCCTTATATAAATACAATACACTGCACAGGAAAATGCCTAATAAAATCTTATTTTTAAAAATGAACTAAATAAATTCAGGGTTTAGACACCAACAGAAGTTAAGTTCAAAATGTGTGCAAGGAGCAACCTCCATTTTTGGGAGAAAACATACCATAAATCATTAAGCTGTCCCCAACATCTCCATCTATCCTCTGGCTCAGCCAATATTTAAAGTACTCAAATTTAGATACTTTTGGTGTTATACCATTCCTTTGTTTCAGGAGTGTGATATTTTGATTGAGACAAAAGGGGGAAATTATAAAAATAAACTCTGAAAAATACCTATATTTTGTCTTTCTGATCTTCAAACAATAGAGTAATCACTTCCTCTTCCCCCAAACTCAAATTTATTCAGTCTTCATTCAAGAGATAAGGCACTATTGAGAAGACTAAATCAGGAGGATCTCAAGTTCTAGGCCAGTCTTACAAATTTGCAAGATCCTCTCTCAAAATAAATTTTAAAAGGGCCGAGGTGGTGGTTCAGTGGTGGAATACTGCCTAACATACATGCGGCCCTGGGTTTGATCCCAAGTACCATGCAAAGGAAGAGAAAAACACAAGGCAGAACATAGTACTGCTCCTTCTTAACTGTTATTACTGAATCTGTCTACAGACCATCAGGCCCCTAACACCTTCCTAAGTCTTGTTATGAATGGGAGCATGTAGAGGAATGAGCACATTATGGAATGAGCACCTCTATTCAAGTAGATTTCCATTTTGGGCTACAAAACTCCCACCTTTTCGACTGATGAGGAACTAAGTACTTCCTCAAGGAAAATATAAGAAAAACTATTGTATTAAGGCTCCCTGCAAGAGAACTAGATCAATATGAAAACAGGAATGTTGTAATATTTACTTTAAGAATAGAGAGCTCCTCACAGGGTACTTAATGTACCCTGGCAGTATTTCCCAGTCCCACATCCAAACCTTCCAACACAACCTTTCTCAAATCTTCCCCCGTACTCCTTTGTCCCTTCTCCTGTAGTATATCATATGTCAAGGTTTCAAAGTAAAAAAAGTCTACTGAAAGTGCTGTACAAGTGTTTCTATGTGCCTGCCTCTAAAAGTTCTCTAGTTTTAATGTGGCTATGCCACAATTTCCTCAGAAAATCTTGCTGGCAGCCTGTCATGCCAAAGAGAACATTTCTATCTGACACCTGTAGGCCCAAGTCTAATCCCAGCAAAAGGATTTCCTGACAAATTTAAAAATCTAGGAATTCAGCCCTTTTATTTCTGTTGCCCTACTCCATCACTACCTTCCTTCCCAATATCTCTAATACTGAATTTGAGAATAGGAATTCCATTTGATTAAAACACCCTCAATTACATAACTCACTGCATCAATTTTGCACAATTGAACACACCACACCCCACCCAAAATCACCAACACAACATTTTGAACATGTTAAATTTTATTAAAAATATTAACATTGTACAAATATTCCAATACAGTTATGGTACACTGTACCAAAAGCAGGGTTTTTCTTAAAATCATGATTAAATGGAAAAAGGTCTTGTAAATGTCCCAATTTGGATACTGCTCATGTTACTGTATGCATACCAGCAATTTAATGTTTGCAGGAGCTTTCAGTCCAATTGTAGAAATAGCCTTAGAACACAGCACTCAACATCAAAATAAATTCATGGAAGCACAATTCTACCTATGTTATTGAACAGGCTAGGAAAGACCCTTTGCCCAATCTTCACAGGTGAGAAATCAAGATAGGCAATGTTCACGGGATCCTGACAAAGTTCTACATAAAATGGCAGCCCTTATTTATATGTGAGCAGTTTAAGTTTTCCCACAGACTGCCTCCTCCGTTTTTGGTCCCATATGTATTCTGTTATAAATGTACCAAGTCAACAAGTCTGTACTGCATTTCTCTTACCTTACACCAACTCATCAGAATTACTTGACATTCCTATTGCTTACCGTAAAACTTCCAAGGAGCATGCTTTTCTTTAGTTCAATCTTTAAAAAGTTCTATACCCTGATTTTTTTTTTCCTATTACTGATACATGCATAAAATGGGCCAGAAGAGAAGCAAGCACCTTAATACAATACTGCAATTCTTAAAGCATACGTTCATTGTAGTGAATAGAGTTAGTCTACAGCAAACTTACAGATAAGGGTTTCTATTCATAATGCTGACTAGCACATGTTAATACCTAACGGATTCATTCTACCACCAACCAAGGAAGGAAACGTTCTACAAGTATACCTAGGAGGTTCTTTAGGCATGTAAATCCATAATTACTTTAAATAAGTGCTTATATCTATGATTTTTATATGGTATCAACAGAAATGCCTAGTTATTAAATTTAATTTTGTCAATTTATATTTAACCATCATGGAATCTCCTATAGAGTATGACAAATTTTTGGTAATCTATAAATTTTTTTTTTGGGGGGGGGGGACTGGGGATTGAACCTGGGGGCACTCGACTACTAAAGCCACATCCCCAGTCCTATTTTTGTATTTTATTTAGAGACAGGGTCTCACTGAGTTGCTTAGGGCCTTGCTAAATTGCTGAGGCTGGCTTTGAACTCTCGATCCTCCTGCCTCAGCCTCCCAAGTGCTGGGATTACAGGCATGTGCCACCATGCCCGGCTAATCATCTAAATTTTGAGTCTTAATTCTACATATATCTTCTACTCTTACCAGTTAACAGGTTTGTGTTCCTGTTTTTTTGTGTGCTAGGTATCAGACCCAGGGCCTCTAACATGCTAAGCATGCACTCTACCACTGAGCTATGCCCCCAGGCCCCTGGTTCATGTTTCTATTAATGTTCAAGGTCTTAAAATTTTGGCAATATAATCTCCCCTCTTGATCAATAGTCAGCCATTACCAATGTATCTCTAAAGTGACACCACTGTTGTCTGTCAAACTGCTAAAACTTTTAGGTTTAATTTTACAATGTTAAGATTTTGGAGAATTTTAAAAAATATATATCTTGTAGGGTTTAAACCAAATACATCTTCTAGGGTTTAAATCCTCCAGTCTATCATACTTTCCATTTTCATTAAAATTTGTGTGCAATAACATCTCAAGATGCATTATATACTACCCAATAAAAATATAGTAAATATATTAGAGGGACAGAGATCATAGTACAGTAAGTCAACTTTATTGTCTATCCAAGATTCTTTTTAGATTGTAAGGTATCTACTTGATTGCTTAAAATATACCCTGAGTATTTCATTAGTTCAGTACTTGCAGGTCTTTCCTGCTGAGAGCTGCCAATCTGAGGAGTGAAGAATTTATTATATGTTCCTAATAAGAACAGATTTCATATTAATATCTACTCTTCTACAAGGTCAATGTAATTGCCCACTTATAGGATACGGGCATTCTCCCACACTTAATGCCCCACTACTGATAAAAAAAAAAAAAAAAAAAATAGAAAAAAAAAGTTCTTACCAACAATTCCACTGGTTACGTCCCCAGCGAACCCCACCTAGCAAGTCGACATCATGACATGTCAGGTCAGGGCAGCCTCAACCTCGCTTCCCTGATAGTCAGGTGATAAAAGGAAGGAGTTAAAACAGGAAAAGTACACTTGCAGATTTCTGGATTACATCTGAAAATGATTTAAAAAACAAAACAAAACAGAACAAAACCAGAGCTTCTGGTAACCTCTAAATAAAAAACATATATACATGTATTTGAAAAGAAAAAAAAATTTCTAAAAAAGATTACCAGTAACTACTCCAAATGATTTATATTAAATTAATGACAAATATATTAAATATGCAGCATTTTTACAGCTTGATGTTTGCATTTAAAAGACCTAATTGACAAACTTGCAATGTAAAAATAAACATGCCTGGTTAATGGATTTGTTATTCTGGATTCTCCAATAGTCATCCAATCCACTGGCTCTCTTGGAACAACTCAACTCCTAAGTTAACAGAAGCTCTCATTCTTAGAGAAACATAAACACACTTATAAATCCAGTGTACTCTTTCTATAAGGCTTTTGCTTATCTGTTCACTTAAGAGACTCCACATAATAAAGGACAACATGAACATTTACTGTACTTGGTTTTAAGAATACTAGATAGCTCAGTGTAAAGTTCTATCTAGAAAAATCAAATTGGAAAATTTTAACATAATTATAAGTTGTTATAACTAACAAGTACAGCCTTATAGCAAGTATTTACTGGAAAGGTTTAGTTTTACAAATAATACACAATTAATAAAACATAGGTATGATTATTTTCAAATGGGCAGGAGGCAAATGATGTAATGAATCTCAAGAATCATATTAAATGGCTTCATGCCAGAAGTGGAATTTTATGCCCTTTCTCTAATTTTAAATATGTAATTTATTCTGATGCATGCTGACCTTTATAAGAGGGTTTACCTCCTAAATCTGACTTCAAAATCAAATGAGAGAAAAATTACCTACTACTAACAGAAAGCATTGGGCTTTCTTTTGCAAAATAACTCCAGTAACTCTAAAAACTGAAAAACAATCATACTGAATTCCTTTGTTTAAAAAATCTAACTACAGAACCAAAATTAATTTTCCTTTATTTTTTGATCAAGTAAACTTGGATTTATCAGAAATCTGGCAACTTATTAGAACTTTTTTGCTTTTAAGTAATTAAAACACCTTCATGTAAATACAAACATTTAAGCAACTGCTATAAATGAGTGATCAAATAAAAATTAGCATTTCCATTATAGGGGTGGGGTATATTTGTCAATGCTAGGAGGATTCCTACAAATAAGAGGTCTACCTCAATATAGATACAGTTCCCAATAAACACTTCAGTTTAACAGGCTCATCAAGCCTACTCAATTAGGTTAGGGGAAAAAATACCCAGAAATGTAGAACAGGAAGCCAAATTCCTCAAAACTTTTAACTTGTACCAATTAAAAACAAAACAAAAATAAACCCTACCACAAATCTAAAATAAAGACTTCCCTCAGGTTTATATACTATTTTGTTATATTTTTTTCTGCAAAAAGTTGTACTCTGAATGCTGCTACAATAATTTGTAAGACATCAAAAAAGAAAAGCTATAAAGTGGCACAATGTTTACAGGATTATTGCTTTACAGTCAACTAAGTCACAAAACCAATATCAAAGGACACCTCTGCAGATATATTTTTAATAGGTGAGAGGGACAGACGTGGAAGTATTCACTTTAAAATTCAAAATCTAACTTGCAATTAAAGAACTTTGACATGGAACCCAAGTTCTATTCTTGTTTTTGCTTAGAATTTATATTTTAGGGTGGGTGAAGGAAGCACAATAAAGCTTTTCAGAATCACTTCTATTACTAATTTTTTTTCATGATAACTTAGCCTGTAACATTAAGTTTTTCAAAACATAAACAACTCTGATTTTATTTGAAGAAAAATCAGGTTTAAAGTCTAATTTAAAGACATACAGCTTTAAATTTTATTTTTTAAATTTAAAAGCAGCATTTAAAGAATGTTTGGTGTCTTTACTTAAAGACATGGGCATAAGAAAACAATTAAACCTAAACCTTACCAAATAACACCCATGTTAATAACTTGGAACTCAACAGACCATGTTTCCAAAAAAATAAAAGGACTGTTAATAAGGCCTGTTAAATTACTATATACTATATCTGGTGAACTTTGAGAAAGAAATGACATACTTTCATCAGCAAATTAATTTTTTGTTCAAAATGAAGAGAAGTCATGAAATTCAAAATGTGATCTAACCAAGCTCACAAGGTATTAAGTGGTTTATGATTTTGAAATCTAAATTGGCATCACAAAAGGCACCAAAAAGGAACAAAACGTAAAATAATGGTATGTCCATTTTAATTATTTCCCAATGGCCTGTATTTTTAATCAATAAAAAAACATTTTAGAGGGGCTAAGGGTGTAGTTCAGTGGTAGAGTTGCTTGCTTAGCATGCACGAGGCCCTGGGTTTCAATCCCCAGTGCCAAAATAAAAAAAGAAAAGAAAAATAACATTTTAGAACCACCTAAGACTAAAATAGATGGGAAAATTTGATAGCAATTTGAAAATGATCCAGAATTTTCTGCTCTGTAAAGTCTACAATCTTTTGTTCCTTTCATTCTCAAGCAAAAATGTCATTAGAATAAATAGGAATGTCTAAAGGAAATAAGGAAATAAATGTTTTGATGTGGCCAACAAAAAACTTAGCCATTAAAAGACAGTAAAAATATAAAAATAAAAGAAGCGTTAACAGAAAGTCAGAGGTACACCTACTAGATATTTAAAAGCCTCTCTCGTAGGCATGACGGAATCCCAAAGCAAATTTACGTGCCAATAGGAAATTATATTCCTAAACCAGTAACTGAAGAGGTAGTCACAATCATGATACTAAAACTGGAGTTTAGTGTGCAGAGCAATTGACGCCACACTGCTAACAAGTTTCTCTGTATGTACATTTACTTATCCATGTATAAGGTCTGCAGTCACAGAGTACCCTAAGAATGTGGGTCAAAGTCAACTGCAGGCTGCTTTCCCAGCCCCGTTTTACTTGTTTTGGTAGGAATTATCCAATGCCTGCAAAAATGTTCAAAAACCTTTGAACCTGTTTTTTAAATAAAGGATAAAATTTCAAAATTAGAATAGATTATGAGAGAACACCAATCAATGAAGTGCTATTTGGAATAAATACTTGAATTTAGACTAACCCTCGGTCTGATATCCACAATACATGTTGGAATAGACAAGAAATTTTGCATGAATTTGATCACTCACATAGGCAGTTATAATTTGAAAACAATATTCCTTGCAAGGATTACGAATAAAATAATGTTTTAGGACACAATTGAATTTGAAATAGGTAATGTTTTGAATAGATTTTTGAGTTTTATTGAAATCTTACATGAACAAGAAATTGGAAATACAATCACATCAAAGAACAAATTGTCACGGCTTTGACGTTTAAGCCAAACAAATTTTGTAGGGCAGATTTCAAAAAAGTGTGAAGTTATAACAATTTAAAAACACAGTTAACCTACTTCTAGGAATGCAAAACATACAATCATAGGTTATTTTCAATACAAGAAAACTTAAATTTGTTTGCTTTAATTTCTTAAAACTACTAAGACAAAGCACTAGCTCGTATTTTTATTTACAGCATACTTCATACTCCTATGTATTCTATCCCAAATCCAAAAAAAAAAAAAAAAAAAAAAAATTGAAACTGTCCAAACCAAAGGTTCTGTAAAATCATGATTTAACAGCTTGTTCTGAAGCTAAAATGAAGCCTGAAACGATAAAAGCATTGTAATCCCCAGATAAGGGAACTCTGCAAGCCCAATAATGTCCAAGAGCATTTATGAAAAGAAGAAAAATAAAAAGACTTGAGTATATACACAATAGTGATTTCTTCAGCCCAATACAAATGGCAGCAAATTGCTACTTAAAGATGAAACCGTTAAGCCAATTTTTTTTTTTTTTTGAAGAATGTAGATCTAGAGCCAATCGTATCTTGCCAGTATCATTTTCAAGCCCTCACTTGTCTATTTCCACTGTTGCCCATAAGTATCCTGATAAAATTCCTGGTTGTCATTATTGTAACCATAGTTACCAGAATAGTCACCACCTTGCTGAAGCGGTTGCTGAGCGATGGGCTGGGAACCCCAGTTCTGTTGGTTGTTGGTCTGACGACGCTTGGAATCAGGCTGGTTGTACCCATCTGCCTTTCTCTTGCCTCCTACATTGCCCCCACGATTGCCCCGAGCTCCACGGGAACCACGGCCTCTCTGCTGTTGTGCAGGACCCCCTCTACCACCCCTAGAGCCTCTTGGTGGTCCCAAAGGTGCCCCCCTCTGTGAATAGCCAGCTCTACCTCTTGGAGGTGGTGCTCCCCGCCCCCTTGGTGGTGGTGGAGCACCTCGCCCTCCCCTTCCTCCTCCTCTTCCTCTTACTGCATAGCCATCATCATAGCCGTAGTAGGGGTCTTCGTAGCCGCCACGATAGTCGTGATAATCATAACCATAGTAATCATCATAGTAATCTTCATAGCCATAGTAATCTGGAGGGTAGCCATATCCACCTCTCCCTCCACCGCGACCTCGACCTCTAATCGGAGGTGGCATGCGAGGGGGAGGGTGATAATAATAATCTTCATACCTAGCAATGGAGGGAAGGGAAAAGAGAAAAAACAAATCACTTTACATCAAGACTCTGACAGAATGAACTGGACATAACTTACTTATGTTCATATGTGAACACATGACCAGTGTAACTCCACATCATGTACAACCACAAGAATGGGAAGTTACACTCCATGTATGTATAATATGTCAAAATACACTCTACTGTCACGTATAACTAAAAAGAACAAACTAAAAAAAAGACTTTCTGAGTTTTTATTAACCATCACATAACCATTACATCAAGTCATTCCTTGTTCAACGACGTATCTATTAAAATAGAGACTCACGCAGTGCTTCGGGAGGCCTGTCTGGCAGCCTGGCGCTCTTTCCTTTTCTTATCTGGAGGTTTAGCTAAGACTATTTCAATTTCTTCCCCTTCTATTTCTTTTCCGTTCATTTCATCCATGGCCTACACAAAATTAGAAAAATAAATTTCTTTAATAAGAAACTATTTTAAAATATAACGTGTGTATTTAATGTATTTAGTAAACAATCTCGTGATTATTTTAATTTACAAAAGATTAGTCTAGCCAGAAAAGATTTTTTAAAAAAAGAACTCCATTCCCTCCATCTTTTTTTTTTATATTTTTATTAGTTGTTCATGAACCTTTTTAAATTAATTTGTATGTGGTGCTGAGAATCGAACCCAGTGCCTCACACATGCTAGGCAAGCCTCTACCACTGAGCTACAATCCCAGTCCCCTTATTTTTTAATATATGTTACACTGGGAACAAGATCAATGTCCTCTTGTTATACTTAATAAATAAAAAGGTGAAAGAGATGCCTAGTTGCTCCTTAGTTCCAAATAACTCTTTAAAGCTTAGCCCTATCCAAGAAGTAAATGCCACACCACAGAAAAATGCCAGTATTGAAACAATCCAGGCAAAAATTAACTTTTCAGAATTCAAATTTTCAAATAAATAGATGGTATTCAACATACAGGCCTTACACAAAAATTTCAAGGATTTAAAAATACAAATGAGGTTAACCAATGAAATTCAGTAAGATACTGACAAAAAAAAGCCTAGGTTTCCCTCATGACACTTAACCTGTAACATACTTTGAATAGTTAATAGCACAGAGCCCAGAAAAGGCTAATACAGTTTCAAATAATCGCCTAGAAAACAGGAGCCAAAAATTCTATGTTCTAGTCCTTTATTCATGCTATTCCACTTAACAACTTCTGCCACCCTTCAAGGTTCAGGTACTCAATAACAAACCACCTCTTCTCAACAAAATTTTTTAATTTCCCTATACAACCTTTCCCTCTGCTGGGCATAAATAATAAATGGTCTATCGTAAGGAATTTTCAACACACCA
This sequence comes from Glaucomys volans, assembly GCA_020662805.1. Classification (NCBI taxonomy): domain Eukaryota; kingdom Metazoa; phylum Chordata; class Mammalia; order Rodentia; family Sciuridae; genus Glaucomys; species Glaucomys volans. The sequence continues at coordinate 121,920 of JAJEJO010052426.1, forward strand.
GGCATGTCTGTAGTCCCTGCAACTGGGGAGGCCAAGACAGGATTGCAAGTCTGAGGCCAGCCTAGGCACCTGAGAGAGACCCTGTCTGACAGTCTTTAAAAAAGCACATGGACGGGGCTGGGTTGTGGCTCAGTGGTAGAGCACTTGCCTAGCATGTGTGAGGCACTGGGTTCGATTCTCAGCACCACATACAAATAAATGAATAAAATAAAGGTCTATCAACATCTAAAAAATATATTTAATAAAAAAAGAACAGATGGACTTTAGATTATGTAGAGGGAAATGAGAGGGCAAGGGAGCAGGGGTATGAAAAATGGTGGAACGAGACAGACATGATTACCCTATGTACATGTATGATTACATGAATGGTATGAATCTACATTATGCATAACCATAGAAATGAAAAGTTGTACCCCATTTGTATACAAATAATCAAAATGCAATCTGTAATAAAACAAAATAAAAAATAAATTTAAAAAAGTCTACAGCTGGGCGTGGTGGCGCACGCCTGTAATCCAAGTGACTTGGGAGGCTGAGTCAGGAGGATCCCGAGTTCAAAGCCAGCCTTAGCAACTTAGCGAGGCCCTTAGCAACTCAGTGAGACCCTGTCTCTAAATAAAATACAAAATAGGGCTGGGGATGTGGCTCAGTGGCCAAGTGTCCCTGAGTTCAATCCCTGGTTCAAAAAAAAAAAAAAAAAAAAAAAAGTCTACAAAAATGTTCTGGTATAGGGGATAGGGATATAGCTTAGTGGTAGGGTAGAAAGCCTGCCTAGCAATCTTCACCACCACACATACAAAGGAACTAAGGATTCGTGTTGTAAACGAAAGAATGGGGCATCTACCCTTTGCCTAGACCATCCGGGAATGTGACTCCCAGTTCTAGGAATAGAAATTTTATAATTTTATAGGTTTCTCTACAAAACCATCCTACCAGTTCTTGCAAATATTTTCAATTAAATCAACTGATTATTTAATACCAACTGAATCAAAAGTAATATTTAGAAAGTACTGTATAAGTTTTTGTTTTTTAATTTCTTTTTTTAGTTGTAGATGGACACAATACTTTTATTTCATTTATTTATTTTTATGTGGTGCTGAGGATCGAACCCAGTGCCTCACACATGCTAGGCAACAGCTCTACCACTGAGCTACAGCCCCAGCCCACTGTATAAGTTTTTTAGTTATCTGTGTTCTATACCACTGGAAATTTCGAAAGCCAAACATTAATTTCTATACTTATAATTTCTTATTCTATAATTTATTTTAAATTATAATACTTATAATTTCTTTCTTCTAATTTCTTATACTTAATTTCTATTCTTATAAATTAAGAATTTTATAAGCAATATTCCTTCATTAGATTCCATCAATAAGCAAACCAATTAGTTCTAAACTATGGCTCAGGACACACCTCAGAGTTTGTCTAACAAACATGAGGTCCTTGGTTTGATCTTTGGCATGAGGTGGGGTAGCCAAAAAATAATTTTCTTTCTTTCCTTCTTTCTTCTTGGTGGCACTAAGAATGGAACCCAGGGCCTCATGCACACTTTATTCATGCTGTTCCACTTAACAACCTCTGCCATCCTTCGAGTGCTCCACCACTGAGCTACGTCCCTTGCCCTTTACTTCTTTTTTAAGCAATTTTTTGGTTTAGCAAAGTTTCAACAAGATTCAAGTTATCAAGAAGGAAAATCTCAAAATGTCTACCTTTACAGCAGCTCCTCGGTCTTCAAAATGAACAAATGCATAATCTTTCAATTTCTTTACTCTTTCAAGTTTCCCAAATTCAGAAAATGACTTTTCCAGTATTTCTTCTGTCACAGTAGTAGCCAAGTTTCTTACAAATAAAACTTTCACCTAGCAGCAATAAATACACAACATTGACATTGAATACTATTTTTTTTAGCTGAAGTTTTAAAGTATTTCTTTTTGTCTTCATGGTATATAGGCTTTTCTTCTCTAAAACAGTAAGTGCTAGAAGTGTTGTCAGAGAAAGTATGAAAATACTGCCAAGAAAATGATTCTCGTATTAGTTACCAATTTACATAAATTCATGGTTTCTTATGTCTGTCATTAAAGCACTTAATTCTGTGGAGAGAGCCTTCAAGGAGTCAACACATCACTATTACTGAGTTAATTCCCAAACCTAACATGGTTTGCTCCCCTAGAACTGGACAACTTTCTTAAGTTTGCATGGAGATTGGGGAGAGCAGTAATAGCTGGGGTGAGGGTGGAAGATAAGCAAAATCTAGAGACTAACACTACTGGATACACTGAATAAGAGTAGTGTTAATCAGGAAAAAAAGGTAAAATTTGTTCATATCTCACAATATATACCAGGATAAACTCCAAATAGATCAAATAATTAAATGATAAGGGGGAGGGGACTAGGAAGTATTAGAAAAACAAGGGTGATTCTTTTATACAACAATGAAATGGAATGACCTTGTGACTTAACAATCAAGAAACCATACAAAAGAGTGATACATTCGACCACTAAAAATACATAGCTTCTACATGATTTAAAAAAAAAGTATACATATATAAACCAATTCAAAGGAAAATAACAAATACAGAAAAAACGTTAATGGGGAGATACTCTTTTATAACAGAGCACAAGAGAATAAGAAAAAGCTCAACAAATGAATAGAAAAATACACAGAATTCATGAATACGTGGTTTATAAAAAGAAACAAATATGGCCCTTCAAATATACAAAAGCTCAGATTCATACATAGTAAGAGAAGCTGATCATTAACAGCATTGAGGAACCACTGATTATCAGATTAGTGAATCCCAAAGTTTGAGAACAAGCTATTGTGTCAAGGATGAGGAGGGGAATATGCCAATATCTTACTAATTACAGGTCAATTTACCCTTTAGTCTACCTGTAAAAATCTTTCAGATGCATTTGCATTTGTATCAACTGACATGATATAAGCTTATTCACTACAGTACTGTAATAAAACGTTAGAATGGAATATTATATAGCAATAAAAATGAGGACAAACTAACACAGAAAGAATGCCAAGATAACCCCCCCCCCCTTTTTTGGTACTAGGGATTGAACCCAGGGGCACTCCACCACTGAGCCACATCCCCAGCCCTATTTTATATTTTATTTAGAGACAGGGTCTCACTGAGTTGCTTAGGGCCTCCTAAATTGCTGAGGCTGGCTTTGAACTCGTGATCCTCCTGCCTCAGCCTCCCAGGTGCTGGGATTACAGGCGTGCGCCACCACGCCCGGCTTCCCTATTTTTTATATCTCCAAAATAGGGATACAACTTAAGAGTCAATGGAATAAGTAACCGCTGTGTCACCAATTAGTTAGGAACATCTTACAAATTTTTGGTGGGACATATAACTATGTTGTATTTTCTTAGAACTGATCAAATAGAATGGCGAGTAAGCAAATACAGATCAGTGAATACAGGAAGGAAAATAAGAACATATACTCCTATTTGCCTAAGGAAACATTAAAAGAAAAAAAACAGAAAATGATAAAGCTGAATGCCTTATAGGGGACAAGAGGGATAATGACAGACATGGAGCTAGGGTGGAAGCAGGACTTGGTATATATCCACATCATTTTATATTACTTTTGATTTCTGAACTAAGAAAATATTTTACCTATTGAAACAAAAAAAGTTAACACATTCACTAAAAAAACTGTTGCCTCACATAAAGTTATATAAATAAGAGGGTTCTGAGAAAAACATACTCAATTCTATCCCTACCCCCTTTCTTCTTCTCACTGCTGTAGGTTGAGATGTAGCCTCTACATTAGGCTCCTATTGATTTATTACCCCACTCCCCACAGTACTGGGAATAGAACTCAGGGCCTCCCGCATGCTAAGCAAGCACTCAAACACTGAGCTATGGCCTTAGCCCTTTTTATTTATTTTGAGACAGGACCTTACTAAGATGTCCAACTTGGCCTTAAACTTGCGATCCTCTGTCTCTGCCTCCTGAGTAGCTGGGATTACAGGTAGGTACTACCACAACCAGCTCTATCTCTTTTAATTTCAAAAAAGTTATATCTTTAGGACTGGGGACACAGATTACTAGGAGAGTGCTTGCCCAGCATGCACACGGCTCTGGGTTCAATCTCTAGCACTATGAAACATAAATATTTTTTAATTTATTTTTTTGTGTCAGGGGTCAAATCCAGGACCTCATGCATGACAGGCAAGTATTCCACTACAGAGCTACACTCCAAGCTTTTTTTTGTTAAACTCAACATGGATCTTTTATTTTTTTCTGTGAAGAAACCATAGTGTATCATATAAAAATTTTTTAGAATTTTGTTTAAAATGTTCAATACAGGATCTGAGAGAATAACTCAGTGGTAGAGTGATTGCCTAGAATGATCAAGTCCTGGGGTTTAATCCCCTACACTGCAAAATCACAACAACACAAAACAAATTAAATTAGACATTCAACAGGAAAAAAGGTCCCTTTAAGACAGATACGATTAGGTTCTTAGGTTCTGGTTGATTATAAAACTGATCCAACTTGGCAAATAATCTTCAATGACTCCTAACACTGATAACCAGCAGAACCTTTACTTTAATGGATAAACTTTTCTTTTTCTTAATTGGAAAACAGAAGAGTGAATAATGTTCAATTCCAAACTTATATAGGCTTCCTTTTCATTGTGAAACCTGACTGTGATCCAAAAAGAATAGTCACAATAAAATCTTGAGGTTTTCTGACAAAAAAAAAAAAAAGGAAAGAAAGAAAAGAAAAGAAAAGAAAAGAAAAGAAAGAAGAAAAAGAAAGAAGAAAGATTTAGAATGAAAGGTTACCTGTATTTTAGACTTTCAGGGATTTGAATTCCTCCCTCATAATGTGTAATACATTTTGAATACTACTTCTAAGTGTTTTTATAGAAAAAACAACATAGGGCTAGGGATATAGCTCAGTTGGTAGAGTGCTTGCCTTGCAAGCACAAGGCCTGGATTCAATCCCCAGCAGCGCAAAAAAAAAAAAAAAAAAAGGAAGAAAAAAGAAAAAGAAACATAGGCGACACTTAAGTTTCTATTGACAGATTCAAACTTGAAGTGAATCTTGGAGACTTATCCATCCTCAATAAAACAGATGACATCCAAGGTTCAGTGGTCTGCCCAGAGACACAATTATTTTGAAAAGAAACAACAAGCTAATTAAAAAAGAAAGAAACAGAAAGAAAAAAAAAAAAAACCCACCACGGGTTATTTAGAGTCCTAATCCCTTCTTGACACCCATCACCCATCCACTCGAGGAATGAGATGAGACACTGAGCAAGCAGCACTTCTCAGAGCCTCTCCAGTTCATTTTCAGTGGATCTTCTCTGCTTAACCCAAAGACATCTTTGCTTACAAAGACTTACACCAGACTAGTACAAACTGAAGTTCTCCTAATTAATCAAAGTTAGTTCTCCTCAAAACCTGGAATAAAAGCCTTGAAGAAAATAATTTTCAGTCAAGAAGAAGCCAGCCCACTAAACACATGGCCATCCATAGGATGCTGCCTCCCTGAGAAGGGCTGAGGCCATACCAATAGTCAAGAACACACTGTAGGCAGCAGAGATGTAATTCTGGCATGTCCCTTTAATCTCAGGAGTCACCTGAAGGAAAGCCTACAGAACCAGGACTCATGGCACCCCCTTTCACCAAGCAAAGGTCCTGGTAATGCAAGCACAGGGCTCAGGAGGGAACTGAGGGCCCTCTAGAGGGCTTAATTCAGATTTGCCGCTATCCAATAACAGCAAACATGACAACTCTTTGCCTTTCTTCATAGGGACAATATTCTAAGGGAAATGATGGTTAAAAAAATAAAACAAGACAAATCAGCTATAAAATAAAATTCATAGCCATGTAATAAAAATCATACTATGGTCAATGAAAATTCTAATTTATAATCTCCAAAACATTACTTCTCTATTCAACAAGACCTTGTCTTTTTTAAACTTTCATATCCTCAGTGGTACATAACACTAAACAAATACTCAGTGTGTACAAAATACTTAACTGAAGGGATTTAATCTCAGTTCCTTTGGCACAGTTCATCTGCAGGAAAAGGGATGGTTAACAGAAATTTCTGGATACCAAGACAGGTTATTTCTTCAGTGTTAAATCAGTTCCTTTTCTAAGCAATTAAAAGTCAAGAGCTATAAATTTTTATTTATTATAAAATCAAAAAGTTTGAGCTTTATTGTAGGTCCAAAAATCAAAATAACCTACCCCTACCCCAAGCACCTGCATTTACCTTAGCCATGACTTCTGGATCTGGTTCTTCCACAGGGTCAGCCCATTCAACTGTAACTACATTTCCCCAAACTTTTACTTTTCCACTCATCAGCCGGCGTCTGGCTTGTGCTGCTGACTTGTGATCCTCATATTCAAGGAAGCAGAACCCCCGATTCTTCTTTTTGTCATCAGGTTGATGATAGAGAATAACGTCCACCAAACCCTCTGTTAAACCAACAGCCAGATATATAAGCCAAAAGCATCCACCACACATCTAACGATTAGGCAGACCTAAATCCACTTGCCGAAAAGCAAAAATAATTGAGAAAGCCTCAAAATGAGTCACTAATTACCCAGTACACAATTAGATCAACATAATTAGACATAGGATTTGGGACAATATTACATGTTCCCTATTAATGTTAGGGTCCTAAAGGTACAGCCACAACAGGCCCAACTATTGTATGTTGACATTTAACATTCTACAATGTTTTAGAATATTGATGTACATGACCTCATAATTTATAGAACACTTAAGAACCTTAAAAAACAAATTATTAATATAAATCCAAGAGAAGTAATTTTTATCAACTAACCATGACCCCCAAAACCTTCCTTAAACCTAAAGTTCCTCTTTTTACCAAGAACAAAGGTGACTGCTAACTACTCTGGTCTTAGTCCTTTGCCCTTGTCCCTCCAAAAATGCTCTTTCTAGGTCATGTCAGCTACCCCTACTTTAAAAAAACATTCTCTACACCCTTGTAAGTGCTTAGATTTCTAGTCCACACTTCTCTGAATTCCATGTGTCTGCCTAACATGTCCCCTTTGATGTCTTAAGACAAATTTAATATGCCCCATACATATCTCAAATCTGTCTTCTCTACACTTCCCTAAAAACGTTATCCACTGAGTTCTCAAGCACAAACTGATAAGACATTCTTGATTTCTTGCTTCATCTCTCCTATTCACTTCCAAACCCATTAACATCTCTCCATTTGCTATTACCTTAGTCCTGTCTTCTACTTTATCTCCTATGACAGCCTAATTTACCTGTCTTTACTCCCTGCCCCTTCCCCCAGTACTAGGGTTTGAACCCAGGGATCCTTTATCACTAAGGTACAATTCTAATCTTTTTTTTTTTCTTTATGGTGAGACATGTCTCCCTATGTTGTTGAAGCTGTTCTGGAACTTGTGATCCTCCTTCCTCAGCCTCCTGAGAAGCTGGGAATGGTACAAGCATGTTCCACCACACCCAGCCCAAGTTTCTACTCTTGATCACATCTCTAAGCCCTTATCCACATAACAGGAGAAATAATATTCTGCAAACATGAAACAGGTGTTATTTCTTGCTTAAAATCTTCAAATACCTTCTCATTATCTACACAAGAAAATCCAACTCCTTATGTGGCCTACAGAAGTCCTGCCTATCTCATCTCATCTAATTCTACTCCTAATTTTATCCTTTAACAACACTAGCCTTCTCTTAGTACTTTCACAGACCAAGTTCCTTTTTGCCTTGGACCCCTGCTGCTCTCTTGGAATGCGTTTTTTTGTTTGTTTGTTTGTTTTTTTCTGCTCTCTGTATGTGACATCCTCTTCATCTTTCAGGTCTCAGTTGAAATGTCACCTATTGGAAAGCCTTCTATAACCATGTAAACAGGGATAGTAGCTATTCCCTAGTTAAATATCCCATATTTTACCCTTCACAGTGTTTTACCACAACATGTTAAGTATTTAATTTTTTCTGTATTGGCTCCCAAAATGCAGGCTCTATAAGGGTGGAGAATAGGGCTCATTCATCACTATCTCCTAATACGTAGCATGTTGCCAGCATTTAACAGGTACTTTCATAAACACCTGTTGAAGGAATGAGTGAATGGACATGTAGCCAGAAAGGAGCTGGTAAATAATAAAACATGATGCGGTCAAAGAACTGTGTCAGTAGAGATATTTGACCAACACAATTATAATAGGCAGAGGCAGTGGTTCCAAGGTGGGATGCCAGAAATCAAAAATTCAGAGTGAGTAGAATTTCTGCTGACAAGTTCCAGAATGTGATCTGGATAAGGCAGAGCTCAAGGATTAGAGGTGAGGTGGTCAGAGAACTAGGAGTCTAGGGTCTTGGATAGGTCATCCACATAGATATTACAAGAACTAGAATAAGTCAATTTAGGACAGAAGAGGAAGAATGTGAGCTTGAAGCAATCTTCAGATTAAAGAAAATTAAAAATCAGAAGAGCAACAGATTACAGCTTCAAGGAAGGAAAAAGGACAGAATGGATGACAAAAAATGTAAATGAATGAAGTGGTTTTTACAAGGGGAGGAAGTGGTCTAAAAGTTTGTAAGTGACACAGCAAAAATCTCAAACATGTAAAAAATGAAATGGAATAGGAAATAGAATACATCCTATTAATAAATGAAAACTATGGATTTATTGAATTGTTTCGTTACACAGTAATAATGTATACAGACCTGTGACATATAATGTACTCAACACTGATTGCTGGATTTAACAATGGGAAGTTTTAAAAAAGTATGATCTAGACCAGTCAACAGGAGGGAGGAATAAGAACTCCTTGGCCCTAAAGTACTGTGGATAGCCAAGGGAAAAGCCTTCACTTGAAGGTTATACAGCAAAGGCTCTGACAATTGCCTAGTTTCAATTGGGACAAAAGAGTAAAAGGGAATTTCTAAGAAAGCAATAGGAGGGAGTATATTTCGTCCAAACCACTATAAAGTAGAATGAAGCAATTTAGAAACAGGAAACTTGGATTCTTAGTTTAATATGTATCTCCTTTTTAAAAATCACTTAGAAATTTTAGAACAATACAGTAAATTTCCTAAAACTAATTTCTAAATACATTTTCGTTTACCTGTGACTTTACTGAACTCTTCCAGGATGTTTTCCTTAGTCTTATTCTTTGGGATGGATCCAACAAAAAGTCTGTTGTTTGCCACAGAAATGCATACTCCAAGGTGTTTACCAGGGCGAATTTCATAGCTGTCACACTGCAAGGAAGAAAGGAACCAGAAACCCCAAAACCACCCCAAACTGAGGACAACTGATCTTAACCTAAAAAAAAACCTCACAATTTATGATCAAACACTCCCTGCTGCATGAACTTGCAAGTTCCCTCATGCTTACCATAATATGAATGCGTATTCTAAACCTCATTGTTACAGTTTTAGTTTGATTTTTGTTAACCTCCACTGCTCTTCCATAAAAAAGACTCAAGCTTATTCACTTTATTTCAAAATACATCTCATTTTATATTTGTTTTATCTATCTGAAAATTCCTTTCCAGAGAATTTCAGAAAGACTACTCAAGACTGATTACTCAGGGTTCGTGGGGATAAAATTAGATACAGATTCATAGTCAAAACAACAATACACAAAGAGTAACAAATGTATTTAATAAATGCAAAAGAAATTTAGAAGAATCTCACAGTATATACACAATTCTAAACAAATTTTTAAACTACTTTCAAAATTTTATGAAAAGATAGGACTAAAAAAGTTATTTAAATCATTACAGTGATGATTTCCTTAATAAGGTTTAACTTCTTATGCTTTAACATTATTTACCCATTAGTTAACTAAAAGATGTGATTAAAAATAGTCATCCAGGGGCTGGGGATATAGCTCAGTTGGTAGAGTGCTTGCCTTGCAAGCACAAGGCCCTGAGTTCAATCCCCAGGACCACAAAAACAAAACAAAACAAAGCAAAAGTCATCCATACACATAAAAAATAAATAAATAAATAAAACTCTGAATGTTTCTTAATATTAAATAAGTTTGGAAGAAAAATCCCAATAGAAACTAAAATCTGGATCAAGTTAGGAGGGCAACTAAATCAGAGCCCACTAATAACACCAAAAACCTTTGGTAAAAGAGGTTACCTGTTGAAGCAGGGTTAGAACTAAATTAAGTCCTTAGATGTCTGACAAGAATATGCCAAAAAACAGTGACACATATGACACACAGATGTATCTTTATACAAGAGTAAAGATACAATTTACAAAATTTACTATTACTCTATAATAAGCACAAAATGGTAAAAGGCATTGGAGGAAGAAATTATCTAACAGAAGGCTGGCTATTAAATAGTAGAAAAGGAGAGAAAGATTAAAGGTAAAAGGACTCAATGGCGGGCTAGGGTTGTGGCTCAGTGGTAGAGCATTTGCCTAGCATGTGTGAGGCACTGGGCTTGAGTCTCAGCACCTCATACAAACAAATAAAGGTTGGAGGTTCAACAACTAATAAATGTTAAAAAAAAAAAAAGGATTCAATGGCTTGAAAATAAAAAGAAAAGAATAAATCATGTGATTAGGTTGTGACAAAAATAAAAGAGATTCACAACCATTTTCTTTACTGAATCCTAAGAGTTATCATCCAGGTGTGTGTTCTCCAGAACCCAGTTAAGCCTTCATTATACCTGATTATCAATCCTAAAAATTTTCTATTCTTTTTTTTTGTAGTGCTGGGGATTGAACACAGGGTTGAGCTACATCCTCAGCCCAATCCTAAAATTTAACTGCAAGAAGAGACATCATTTTTGGGCTGGGGATATAGCTCAGTTGGTAGAGTGCTTGCCTCTCAAGTACATGGCCCTGGGTTCAATCCCTAGCACCGCAAAAAAAAAAAAAAAAAAAAAAAAAAAATATCATTTTTAAAACCAAAAGAAAAATCTGTAGAAGCCAAATACTTTAATGATACCAATCAATCTATTGGCAAACTTCTTAGAATTATGGAAGACTTTCTATAAACATTATTTCTAGGTTTTGTTTTTTTTTACGGTGATAGTCAGAAAAAATAGCAAAGCATATCAACATAGCCAATAAAACATTCAAAGCAACAACTGAAAATGAAATATTAACTGCAAATATTTTTAATTGAGGCTTATTCTCTCAAATAGTAACCCGCTAGACAGAAGATATGTTTATCACATACCAATTTGACAGCTTCCTGTGCAGCTTCTTTTCCACAGAAGGTGATAAATGCATACCCTCTGTTCTGACCAGACAGTGGATCCATCATAAGTCGAAGATCCCAAATGGGTCCAGCCTTCTCAAACAGAGGCACCAACTCATCCTCATATAAATCTCTTGGTATTTTACCTACAAAGACCTGAAAGAAAACCTCCTGATTAGAATCCAAAACTGGTATTTAATTTTAGAGAGTCCAGCCTATCTATTGTCCCCTATCTCTCCATGTCTGTGTCATCCCCACCCCCCCTGCCCCCGACACACACAGGGAGGGGAGAAAATGGTTAAGGACAAATAAAGACAATTTGAATTTGCAGCTGACTTGCAGAGCCAAAGGTAACTCTAATTTTTATAATAATTTTAGGATTATTAACAAAAAACAATAACTGATACTGAAAAATGGAAACTGATAAGGGCACGCAAAATTTGCACTTGTTAACAACTTTAATTTGAATTTTTATAACTTGTCTTTTCCTCATAAAAACAATAAAGGGTATATATAACTTCATGGAAATATGCTTTTTATATTTTTTAAAAAATAATAATGTAAGATTGGTGTGGCCATCCTCAAATTTTCTCAACTCTAAAATTTTTGATCATTTAAACAGCAAACTTGTGTATTTTTCAGAAACTCCAGTGCTTTATTCCTTTATCTATCAGGATATCAAAAAAATTTTTTTTTGGAGACAAGGCCTCACTATGTTGCTGAGGCTGGCCTTGAACTCTTGGGCTCAAGTGATCCTTCCACAGGTGTACACCACAGCACATGGCCAGGATATTAAATTTTAAGGCATGAAATAAAAAGTTTCTTTAGTATTTGGAGAACTTGATATATCTTTAATTATAAAACCATATGGTATAAGTAGGGTTAAATTATAATATACAATAATGATAAATAAACAGTCCAAAACTCAGTCCAAGCACAGGATTACAAGACGATAATTTCAGCTACTTGGGAGGCTGAGGCAAAGAATTGCCAAGTTCAAGGTCAGCCAAGGCAATTTAGCAAGACCCTGTCTTAAAAAAATGGGCTGGGGATGTAGCTCAGTAGTATAGCACTTGTTTAACATGTACAAGGCTGTGGGTTCAAGTCCCAGTACCACTTTAAAAAAAAAAAAAAACCCTTAGTGTTACTACTTGACTATAATTTTAAATTTCAGAAATGTCAACAACATCAAAACGAGTATTTATGCTAAAATATTTGCAATTTACATACTCTAAAAGAAACAAATATTTACAAGAGAGAAATTTCCTAGTGAAACTCACCTACATGAATATTTTACATTCTGAACAACAGACAGATAATGCAGGAATAACAGCAATCCAAAAGACACTAAAATTATCATCAGACATTAAATTTTTTTTTTTTTTTTGGTACTGGGGGTTGAACCCAGGGGCACTCCATCACTGAGCCACATCCCCAGCCCTATTTTGTATTTTATTTAGAGACAGGGTCTCACTGAGTTGCTTAGGGCCTCGCTAAGTTGCTGAGGCTGGCTTTGAACTCGGGATCCTCCTGCCTCAGCCTCCCAAGTGCTGGGATTACAGGTGTGCGCCACTGCGCCCGGCCAGACATTAAGTTTCTGAAAAGTTAAGCTCTACAACAGCTATGCTACCTTGGAAAATCTTTCCAAAACAATCATGCTCACTTCTTATGATACTCACACTTCAGCTATTCCAATTCTTCTATCTCCTTGAGGTCCCTATCCTCATGCACAGCTTCCTCCTTCACTGTATTTTCTTAAGTTTTTAAAAGTTAACATCCATTTCCAAGGCCTACAGCTATGTCACCTCCTTGATCTATATCCCAGGATCTAATTCTGTATCTCCCACTGCCTATTAAATAATTCTTATTGGGGGTTGGGGGCAGCTCAGCAGGAGAACACTTGCCTTGCATGCACAAGGCCCTGGGTTTGAACCCCAGCAACACACACACACACACACACACACACACAAAACAAAGTAAAATGACAATTTTTCGTGGTTGTCCTCATTTTACCTCAAATCATCAATAAGGCTAGCAATTTTTTGAATATGTATATGGAGATATATGTACAGACAAGTATGAATATATATATATATCAGAATAATGCTAACTGATTATTAATGCATGTAAAAACTTCTAATTTTACTTTTTTCTTAGTTATATTTTCTAAATTATGATGAAAATGTTTTAATAAACAGTTTCTTTTCCACTGGCTCTGGTGATTTTTCCTACTACTCTTTTTTTTTTTTTTTTTTAATTGTCAATGGACCTTTATTTTATTTTTATTATATGTGGTGTTAAGAATCTAACCCAGACCTCACAGGGCAAGAGCTCTATCACTGAGTAACAATCCCAATCCCAGATTTTTTCTATTACTCTTTAGAACATAATTTCTGCAGTTCTCCACTGTCAATCCATCTCCCAATCCACCCCATGGTGACTAAGGATACTGGCCTGAACAGAAACCTATTCCTTTCAATCCCTCCCATTACCATCTTTATCAATCACTCTTTTAATACCAACATTAAGTTGCTCCATTGTATAATGCTTTGTGTGTACAAAAAAACTGACTCCCTCCCTATCCATAGAATTTGTCCAAATCTTTTATCAGACAAGTTCACATACCTTGAACTCATTATGTCATGCATTTTTCCAGATTCTAGAAATATAGCAACTACCACAATGTCAGGGCATTCATTAAGTTTATAGTCTACTGACACAAAGGAAAAACTTTCAAATAAACTATGATTTCAGCTGGGTGCAGTGGCACACACCTGTAATCCCAGTGACTCGGGTGGCTGAAGCAGACAGATTTCAAGTTCAAAGCCAGCCTCAGCAACTTAGTGAGACCTTGCCCCAAAATAGAAAATAAAAAGGGCTGGGGATGTGGCTCAGTGGTTAAATATCCTGGGTTCAATCCCTAGTACCAAAACAAACAAACAAAACTATGATTTCAAGAGGTATTAAGAGAAAAAAATAATCTTAAGAGGGGACAGGTGATGAGGTTGTATTTTAAAAGGGAGGGCATTCCTAAGAGGGTAAATTTGAGCTAAGACCTAAGAGAGAAAATTAAGTAGATAGCTGAGGAAGGAGCACTCTTCAGTTTAGGGAATGGGAACACATTTAACATTTGAAGAACAAAAAATAGGTCAATGCCTGGAATAAAAGGGGTCATTCCAGTGACAGTGGTGGAAAAGAGAGAAAAGGGCCAGAGGGGCTGGGGCTGTGGCTCAGTGGTACAGTGCTTGCCTGGCACATATGAAGTACTGGGTTCGATCCTCAGCACCACATAAAAATAAATAAAGGTACTGTGTCCATCTACAACTAAAAAAAGGCAGGGGGAATTATGTTAAACCACTGTTTGGAGCTTATGCTCTATTCCAGATGTGTTGGGAAGCCATGGGAGTTCTAAGCAGACAAATGACTGGGCGATGACCTATGTTCTAAAAGGAACATTCTGACAACTGAAAGAAAATTAATTGTATGGACAAACAAGTTGACTAGTCAGGTTAACAGGGCAATCCAGGCAAGATATGATGGTGGGCTCGCCTAGCAGGGTAACAGCAATGGAGGTGCTAAGAATATGAGAGATGGTGGGTGTCAGATTATACTGGAGTCAAAAATACATCTTAGGCTCTCTGCTTTCTGATCATCACGTGAGCTGCTTCCCTCTGTCATGCTCTTCCATCATGATGGCACTGGCTGTATGTGGACTGAGTCCTCTGAAACAGTAAGCCTTTAAAGAAACTTTTCCTCCCACCCCACCAAGAAAAAAAAAAACCTTAGGTCACGTTGAGCAAGTTCCTTAATGAGTTTCAATTTCTTCATCTGGGAATAACACCAGCAAAAAGAAATGAACCTCTGTGGCAGCAGAGAGCCCATGTCATATTCCTTATTTCATTCCCAGCATTGAACACCATGCCTGGTATGTAACAGTTATTCATCTTTGGATGTATGAATGAATACATACCTCATACTTTTTTTTTTTCAGTACCAGGGATTGAATACAGAAGTGCTTAAGTGCTTAACCACTAAGTCACATCCCTAGCCCTTTTTATTTTCTATTTTGAGACAGGGTCCAGCTAAGTTGCTTAGTGCCTTGCATAGTCACTGAGGCAGGCTTTGAATTTGCAATCTTCCTGCCTCAGCCTCCCAAACTGCTGGGATTACAGATGTGAACCTCCTTATCAGGGCTACCTCATACTTTTTAAGTTATGCACTAGATCCCACCTCATCTCGTATTCAAGAACACTTACTCCAGCAATAATTTCACTTCCAAACTTTCTTTTCTACTAGACCTTTTTTTAAAAAATTACTTTAATTGTAGATGTACACAATACCTTTGCTTTTTTAAATTTATTTTTATGTGGTGCTGAGGATTGAACCCCATGCCTCATATATGCCAGGCAAGCACTCTATCACTGAGCCACAATGGCAGCCCTATTCTAGATCTTTTTTTTTTTTGAACCAGGGATTGAACTCAGGGACACTCAGCCACTGAGCCACATCCCCAGCCCTATTTTGGGTTTTATTTAGAGACAGGGTCTCACTGTGTTGCTAAGGGCCTCGCTAAGTTGCTGAGGCTGGCTCTGAACTCGCGATCCTCCTGACTCAGCTTCCCAAGTCGCTTGGATTGCAGGCGTGCGCCACCACGCCCGGCACACTAGATCTTTTTAATTGCACACAAATGCTGTAATTTCTTCATTAAAATTTGAGCAGAAATATATTTTGACTCTATTGTCCATTTCTCTGCTACCTGTCATAGCAAAATTTCTTAAAAGAGCTACATGCATTTGTTATCTCAAATTCCTCGTCTCTTACATGCACTTCTGAATATTCTCTGAATCTGGCTTTTACCACCATTGTTGTCAAAGTTTCTAATTACTTCATGTTGCCACAACCAAGCATTCTCAGTTCTCATCTCACCTGGAAAGTCTAGTAAAACTGGCCAGTCACTCATTCTGTGGACACTTTGTTTAGCTGATTTCTGGGACTCTACACACCTATTTTTTCTCTTTACCCCTCTGGTTCTTTCTTCTGTCTCCCTTCCTGATTCCTCTTCATCTCCTCAACTCTAAATGCTGGAAGGCTGTGATGCTCTTAAACCTCTGCACTAGCTACAAACATTTCCTTGGTGATTTCCTTCGAAGGATTCACTTCCTTCCAAAGTTATGGTTTTAAAATATCATTTAAATACTATACCTCCCACATTTACAATTTCCAGTTAGGCCTCTCCCCTGAACTTCAGGCTCATATAAGCAACGACTTACTCAAGAGTTCCAACTGGATGTACAAAAGATATCTCACTCATAACATGTCCAGGACTGAACTATTTTTCAACCCTGCTAACTTGCTCTTCTCTACAGTTTTCCTCATTTCAGTAAGGGGCAACTCCATTCTTTTAGCTGTTCAGGTCAAAAGCCTTGAAGTCATCCTTGGCTCCTTTCTCTCATATATCCAAACTGTCAATAAATCCAGTTAGATCTATCTTTTAAAAAAATTCAGAATCTGCCGGGGGTGATGGCACGCCTGTAATCCAAGCGACTTGGGAGGCTGAGTCAGGAGGATCGAGAGTTCAAAGCCAGCCTCAGCAACTTAGCGAGGCCCTAGGCAACTCAGTGAGACCCTGTCTCTAAATAAAATACAAAATAGGGCTGGGGGGTGTGGCTCAGTGGCCGAGTGTCCCTGAGTTCAATTCCTGGTTCCAAAAAAAAAAAAAAAAATTCAGAATCTGACACTTTTTCAACAACTTCAGCTATACCACCCTGTGAATCAATCAAATACCATTCTGTGTTTCAATCAAAAAACCTTATTAGCCAGGCACAGTGGCACATGTCTATAATCCCAGTGACTGGGGAATCTGAGGCAGAAGGATCACAAGTTTAAAGCCAGCCCCAGCAACTTAGCAAGATCCTAAGTACCCCTGAGTTCAACCCCTAGTACACGTGCACACACACACACACACACACAAAAAAAAATTCTTTACAGATCAGAACAATAAAAGAAGATACTGATAAAGGTGACCTGACCTGAGGCAAGAAATACATAAGAATGATTAGTATAAATAATGAAATGTATTTTTTGTTACAGACAGACTCTTTGGCCTTACCTGATTAGAGTATTTTTATGTGAGTATATCTGTAGCACTTTACCATTAAGCTACATTCCCTGTCCTTTTATATAGTTTATTTAGAGAAAGGGTCTCATTGAGTTGCTTAGGGCCTAAGTTGCTGAGGCTAGCTTTGAACTCGAGTTGCGATCCTCCTGCCTCAGTCTCCTGAGCCACTGTGATCACAGGCATACACCACCACGCCCAGCTATGTGAGTTTATTTGTAATTGTGGAATTCAAAATTGTTCTAGAGGACTGGAGATTGTAGGTAGAGCATGTGCTTATTAGCACATGCATGAGGTCTGGGTTTGATGCCCAGCACACACAATGAGGTCTGGGAAGTAAGGTTTGCTTACTTAATAAGCAAACATAATGCAATGGTCATGGTACTTATGATACCTTTAATCATTCATATTTTCTCCCTACCCACTATATATATATATGCAAAGAAAGAAGGCATGCAATGACATTATGAAAATACATACAACAAATAGCTTAGTGTCAGATACCTATACTATTACCTTATTTTATTTTATTATTATTACTTTTTGGAGACAGGGCCTTACCGTATTACCCAGGCTAGTTTGAACTCCTAAACTCAAGGGATCCCCTGCCTCAGTCTCCAAGGGCTGGGACTGCAGGCGTAAGGCACCTGCCTTGTCCTTATACTACTTCTCTAACACTTGTGCCTTATTTTTAGATCCAGTCAGGTTTGCTTCATTAGGCAAACGTAAAGTAAAAATATCTGTGCTTTCAGGAAAAGTAACTTAAGAATTGAGTAACCACTTAACAGAAAGGATTCACAAAAACAGGCTCTTTGTACTCTGTTAACAGCCCAACTTACAGATTTTACATACAGTTATATTTTAGAAAAGACACTAACACATTTGTATTCTATAAAGTCCATGAAGAAAAAGGCCAAGGTTGAAAACACAGCTTTATTTGAGACACAGAAAATGACCTCATTTCAGGATCAATTTAACTTGACATAAAAAAATTCAAAAGGCTAAAAAAATAAAGATTTCTTAAAACTTAGACCAACAAAATCTAGTGAACATCATAGTAATAGTTGTTTTTTAACTCACTAGCCATCAGGTTTGAGAAAAGTTTTAGTTCTCTACAATCTATTCAAGATATACTTCAATAAGAACAAAGAAAGCCTCTTGGAGAGGGAAGGGTAGAAAATCAACCATTTCTTTTTTTTTCTTTTCTTCTTCTTTGGTATAGAGGATTGAACCGAGAGGTGCATAACCACTGAGCCACATCCCAGTCCCTTTTAAAAATTTTTTTAAATTTTGAGACAGGGTCTCACTAAATTGCTTAGGGCCTTGCTAAACTGCTGAGGCTGCAATCCTCCTGCCTCAGCTTCCTGAGCTACAGAAATTATAGGCATGTACCACCACTTCCAGCTCTTTTTAATTCCTCTACAGAACATCAGTGCTATGCTCTTCAAACAAATAACAATTTATTATAACTGGCATGGTGGCTGCAGCTACCTGGAGGCTAAGGTGGGAAATGCACTTGAACCCAGGAGCTGGAGACCAGCCTGGGCAATATAGCAAGATCCTGCCTCAAAAAAAATAAAAAGGGCTGGGGATATAGCTCAGTTGGTAGAGTGCCTGCCTCGCAAGCACAAGGCCCTGGGTTCAATCCCCAGCACCGCAAAAACAAACAAACAAAAAAAAATAAAAAGTTTATTATATATAGCCATAATCCTACTGTATATCACATTTATGTTATGGAAACAAATCAAATAGAACTTGCTTGTTTTACAATACTAGCTGAATAATACAAAGACACTATCATCAAGTGAGGGCCTAGGCACACTAAAAAATGCATTTCAAAATCAATACCCATTATCATTCTTGTATATTTCTCAAGACAATACTGAGTAACAATATCTGTTAATGAGTGCTCACCTATAGGATTAATTTACAGTATATCTTCTCCAAAGAGGAGGTATAAATGTCCTCTCATAACTTAATTTTAATACCACCAGTCTCAGGTGTTGACCCTAATGTCAAAGTTATCAAGACCTAAAAAATTTTAATGACTGTAACAAAACAAAGAACAAAACCTAAAACTTCATAGGATCAAAAATGACACCAATTAGAATCAATGTTTATTACAACAGCAAACACATTAAACACATTTTCAAAATCAAAATTTTCATTTTCAACAAAGATAAGCCAAATCTCATGAAATCTACTTTAAGGGAAGAATATAAAATTTTACATAGGATTTTGTTGTAACAAAGTGCTTGATAAACATGGCTTAGGCAGGTAATTTCATATAGGAATTTTGCTCCAACAATATCTGCAATAAGTTAATATATATAAAAATACATCTTTTTCCTAAAAAGGCAATGCAATATAAGAAATATAGTCAGGCACAGTGGCACACGCCTGTAATCCCAGCACTTGGGAGGCTGAGGCAGGAGGATCTCGAGTTCAAAGCCAGCCTCAGCAACTTAGTGAGGCGCTAAGCAACTCAGTGAGACCCTGTCTCTAAATAAGATACAAAATAGGGCTGGGGATGTGGCTCAGTGGTAGAAGCACTTGCCTAGCACACATGAGGCCATGGGTTCAATCCCCAGCACTGGGGGGACTGTGGGTTTATAAATTATAAATGTAGATTTCAAAGGATTCATGGCAGAAAATGAAAATAAAGATGAAGGATGGGGGAGGCTATTAAGAGGACAAAAGAAAAATAAGACTAAAATATCATTCACTTATATCCTAGATTTCCAGTGATACATTCACTCCTGCAAGGAACCTAGATGATTCAGAATCCCAATTTCAACTCTATCAATAATCATGAAACATTTACATTATATTACACTAAGTAATATAAAAATTTTTTGTGTGTGGTATTCAGGGGTGCTCTACCTCTAGCTCCCATTTCCAGATCTTTTGTTTATTTATTTTTTTATTTTGAGACGGGGTCTAAGTTGTCCAGGCTGGCCTTGAATTTGGGATCCTCCTGCCTCCACCTCTCAAGTCACTGGAATTACAGGCACGTGCAATGCACCAGCTAAGCAATGTAATTTTTCTTTTCTTTTTCTTTTTTTGTGGTGCTGGGGATTGAACCCAAGGCCTTGTGCTAGCAAGGCAAGTACTCTACCAACTGAGCTATATCCCCAGCCCAGCAATGTAATTTTTAAAGAGACTCAAAGTAATATGTAGATGATTCAGGTATCATTAAAAACAAAGATGCTCAGAATTTCTTTTAACAATGTTAAATATTGAGAAATAGAATATTAATTGTAATAACATTAAAAAGGAGTTCAGGGCTGGGGATATATAGCTCAGTTGGTAAAGTGCTTGCTTTGCAAGCACAAGGCCCTGGGTTCAATCCTCAGCACCGCAAAAGAAAAAAAAAAAAAAAAAAGAGTTCAAAGAACAAAAACCAATAACTATTCTATACAAAGAGGACACACAACTAGAATTACTTAACACAGATCTAAAAAGTTATGTTAAATGATGCCATCTTTGCTTGTCTTCACAACTAGAAATGATAATCGTTATTTTTGTTACTTGAAAAATAAAGTTGCCAGGCATGGTGGCGCACGCCTGTAATCCCAGTGGCTTGGGAGCCTGAGGCAGGAGGATTGTGAGTTCAAAGTCAGTCTCAGCAAGGGCAAGATGCTAAGAAACTCAGTGAGACCCTGTCTCTAAATAAAATACAAAATTGGGCTGGGGATGTGGCTCAGTGGCGGAGTGCCCCTGAGTTCAATACTCGGTTCCAAGAAAAAAAAAAAAAAAAGAAAAAAAGTAAGATTTAGGGTCTGGGGTTGTGGCTCAGTGGTAGAATGCTTGCCTAGCATGTGTGAGGCACTGGGTTCAATTCTCAGCACTGCATATAAATAAATACAATAAAGGTCCATCAACAACTTAAAAAAAGTTAAGATTTAGCTTTTGAAAGTATATTATTTAAGTCTTACTAAGGTATAACTGTTTCCTTTAAAGTTACTCAAATGGGAATCAAGATTAAATTTATGAGGCTGGGGTTGTAACTCAGTGGCAGAGCACTTGCCTTACATATATGAGGCACTGGGTTTGATCCTCAGCAATGCATAAAAATAAGTATAAATAAATAAATAAATAAATAAATAAATGTATTGTGTCCATCCACAACTAAAGGAAAAAAAAAAATTGAACTTAAAGCTGGGTACAGTGGTGTCTCCAATCCCAGCACCTCAGAAGGTTGAGACAGGAGGATCACAAGTTTGAAGCCAGCCTCAGCAACTTAACAAGGCCCTAAGCAAGGAGGGAGACCCTGTTTCAAAAATAAAAAAATACAAAGGGCTGGGGCTGGGGCTGAATAGTTAAACACCCCTGGTATTAAAAAAAAAAAAAAAAATCAACTTAAAATTTCTTGGAACTCTTATATCTAATAATAAGAAGACCAGTTAAATATTTTAACAAATGCCTAATAATAAGGACACCAGTACCTAAATGACACCTTCAATATTTAACTGACATCACCTAAGGAACACTTTGTTTTAAAGAAACTTAGAAAGCCAAGATTTCAGTACTCTAAGGAAATGACCATCATAAATCTTCCACCAAATACTGTACAATACCATGTTCCTGGCATTTTGCTAGGCACTAAATATAAGACAATGGAAGGGTTGGCGATGTGACTCAGTGGTAGAGCACTTGCCTAGTATGCCAAGTCCCCAGGTCCAAATCCCAGCACTCCAAAATAAACAGAGACACTGAATCAGAGAAGGTCCACACTATCACAGGTTACTTTTTTGGCAGTTTTCTCCACTTAAAGGATTAGAACATAAAGGCATATGGAGAAATTTTTATGAAAGCACAGATAGAACAAGAACTATTTCTTAGTTTAAGTATGGACTAATGTGCTAAATCTTTTTTCTTTGGTACCATATCCTCCCCTTTTGCAATCTATTCCCATCAATGTCTCTCAGTAACTAAGTACATTCCACATAATGGGGGAAGGCAAAGAGGCAAGACAAGCATAGTTCAAAATTATTGACATTAAAAAACAAAAACAAGCTGGGCGCGGTGGCGCACGCCTGTAATCCCAGCGACTCGGGAGGCTGAGGCAGGAGGATCGCGAGTTCAAAGCCAGCCTCAGCAACTAAGCGAGACCCTAAGCAGCTCAGTGAGACCCTGTCTCTAAATAAAATACAAAATAGGGCTGGGGACGTGGCTCAGTGGTCAAGTGTCCCTGAGTCCAATCCCCAGTTCCAAAAAAAAAAAAAAAAACAAGAACAGGGCTGGGGATATAGCTCAGTTGGAAGAGTGCTTGCCTTGCAAGCACAAGGCCCTGAATTCAATCCCCAGCATCACACAAAAAAAAACAAAAAAACAAACAAAAAACAAGAACAGGGTCAGAGGTGACCCTCTTGGTAGACAGCATGCTTAGCATATAAGAGGCCCTGGGTTTAATGACCAGCACCAAAAATTCAAAAGAAAAAAACAGAAGAAAACAATTGCTTCTCCCTTATGGTTATTGCTAGTAACATGGTTTAAACAACTACTTCCAAGAATTCCACATTTCTTTACAAGATGGGTGGGTATCCATACAAAGATTCTCCTTGCTTAAAATGGTAGCAAAATATGTATGAATACCCCCAAAATAATCATAGCTACATTTTGAAAGGAATCAAGTATTTTCTCCTAGCATATAGTAGATAGAACAGTTAAACAAAATGGAAAGACTTTGGCAAACAGTTAAAGAACACTTACCTCTGTTCCAATGCCAGGCTGCACACCAGAGTATACACTGTCTGGTGGAGGACCACCATACTTCCTCTGTCCTGTGGTTACATCCAGAGTATAACCAGTCCTCTCAAGCAAGGCCTAGAGATAATTACATATGTTTATACTTGAATACATAACCACTCACACATGTATCAGTATATTAATCATTATCAAGAGGTACCTCAACAAAGAATAATTTTTTTTTTTTTTAAAGGTACGCTAACATCTTAGGATATGTTTGTTTTGCAGTACTGAGGACTGAAGTCAGGGACTTGTGGATGATAGGCAAGCATTCTACCATGAGCTACAACCCCAGTCCTTTCTAAATTTTGACAGGGTCTCCATAAATTGTCCAAGCTGGCTGTAAACTTGTGATCCCCTCTTTCAGTTTCCCCAGTAGTTGGGATTACAGACGTGTGTCACCACACTTGGCTTCTTTTTTTAAATTTTATTTTGAAGCAATCCCAGCACTTTGGAGGCTGAGGCAGGAGGATCGCGAGTTCAAAGCCAGCCTCAGCAACTTAGCGAGGCCCTAAAGCAACTCAGTGAGACCCTGTCTCTAAATAAAATACAAAATAGGGCTGGGGATGCGGCTCAGTGGTGGAGTGCCCCTGGGTTCAATCCCCAGTACCAAAAAAAAAAAAAAAAAAAGGAATAGTGGGATTAGGGCTGGGATGTAGATCAGTGGTTGAACACTTGCCTACCAAGTGTGAGGTACTGAATTGGATCCTCAGCACCATATAAAAATAAATAAAATAAAGGTATTGTGTCCATACACACACACACACACACACACACACACACACTCTCAAAATAGTGGGATTACAGATATGCAGCATCACACCTGGCTAGGGTACATATTTTATAGTTAGGTTTAAAAAAAAATTGTGGTGCTGGGGATATAACGCAGTTGGTAGAGTACTTGCCTTGCAAACACAAGGCCGTGGGTTCAATCCCCAGCACCACACACACACAAAAAAATTGTGCTGGGGTTGTGGCTTAGTGGCAGAGCACTTGCCTAGCATGTGTGAGGCACTGGGTTCAATCCTCAGCACTGCATATACATAAATGAATAACATAAAGGTCCATCAACATCTAAAAAACTAAAGAATAAATAAATACTTTTTAAAACTTCACCCTGGTTCCACATTGCCCCCACTTTATTTAACCACTCCCTTCCATATATTTAATGGATAGAATCATAGGCAAATTCAATCTTTAAACACACACCACTTTTCCTGTTATAAATGGGAACAGAAAAAAGGGGGCAAGGATTATTAAACATTCTCCATAAACCGACCCCATACTACCTATTCATACTGATGTACTACAGTATTCTTCATCTTTCACCTTCTATACTTCAATTAGACCATATTTCCTTACTCATTTCCTTTATATACCATCCTTATTTCCACTAGTAGTCTTTTGAAACAAAATGTTCTCTTATCCTTTAAAAATCAGAAGTCCTGCCAGGAGTGATGGCACATGCCTGTAATCCCCAAGACTCTCCCAGGAGGATTCCAAGTTCCAGGCCAGCCTCAGTAACTTAGTGGGAACCTCAGCAACTTAGCAAGACTCTGTTTCAAAATAAAAAATAAAAAGGGCTGGGGATGAAGCTCAGTAGTGAAGTACCCCTGGTTCTATCCCCTAGTACCCTCCCAAAAAAGTCCTATCTCTTTCATGCAGCTTCTCTCATTCATTATCAAGCACATTCATTTCTTGCTACTTTCCACTCTATTGTACTCAAAGTTATACAATTTAACATTCTGCTTGATGTTTTTGTTTGTTTCAGACTTCTGCTTTATCATGAACTCCATAAGAACTGGATAATTTCTCACAGTACAGACCTGAAACTTGGTAGTTACCAAATAAACATACTCAGATTTCAAACAACAAATAAAACTTTATTTCCTGATTATCAACCTTCCTCACATTATATTAGGCTCTCAAGAGGAATCATAGAAGATAATGTCCATGCCATCAAGGTGCTTGTATTATAACAAGCAACATTTATATGAAACATCTATGGAAAAAAGACAAAGAAATGCAATCTACCCAGAAAGGGAAGACTCTTACACTTTAATGTTTTTAAAATTGTATGATGTCAGAGCAACAACAAATTTTAGATACCAATAAATTCACTAAACTCTGACATTCCAGAGTTGCTAACTTAGCCCTTCCATTCTCCTACCTTTGACTCAAAGCTCTTTACTTTTAAACACAGAAATACATGTAATATAGAAAACAAGACTAAGATGCATATTATACAAATAACATGTAAATATATATAATACACACATATTGCATTTATAATATACACCTTACCAAGAACAAATAGCCAGCTTTAGGGAAATTATATGGACCTATTTAATGAACATTAGTAAGTTATTTTCTTAAGTAACTTATTACTTCACCTATTTAATTAATTAAAATTTTTATAAAGAATGGGGCTATGCCGCTTTACAGATGTGGGGGAGTAGAAAGGAGCTCTGTGTGGCAGGAACTACAAGTTACATTTTCTAACTAAAACAAACCACTTGCACAAACAACTTCAACATTTTCAACATTAAATAACTATTTCAAATTTTAAAATCTGAAGCTGTGTGGTGGCACACATCTACAATCCCACACAGGAGGATCACAAGTTCTAGGCCAACCTGGAAAACTTATTAAGACACTATCTCAAAAAAGGAGAGTGGGGACTCATCTCAGTGTAGAGTGCTGCCTGGGTTCCATCCCCAGTTCAGGAAAGAGGGGAAAAAAGTCTGGGCTGGGGGTGTAGTTCACATCCCTAGCAAGTGAATCCCTGAGTATGATCCCCAGCAAGGGATGGGAGAGTCTATCACTACAGCAGGACATCAATATCCATTTAACTAAGGAATTGGTTTCTTTCACTAAAAGTCCTATATTTACCTTTCAGAGCAGTTTATCTAAGTAACAATAATACTCATCACTCAGTTTACAGTTCTTCCTACATTCTAGGCCCCATTCTAAGTGCTTTACATATGTTAATTCATTTAATCCTTAGAACTATGAGTTAGGCACAATTACTACTCCCATTTTACACAGGTACTAAAGTTAAGTGAAAATTCCAAAGGAGAAAAGAAGGGGAAACAACACCTCTTCACCAAAATAAAAGAAACAAAGTATTTGGGGAAAAGTTAACCAAAACACATTACTGGATCAATCCAAGAAGCTATTACCAGAAGCATTAATAAACATGTCACTCACAGCCAGAACAAGGAATGAGGGAGAGTCTGAATTAAAGCTTTTCATCAAACATGACAACTATCTGAACCAGGTTTTACCTTGATCTTGGCTTCATCAGGTCCCTTGGTAGACTCTTGCACCTTGCTGCCTTGTTTCTCTCTTTGCCTGTAGGTCTTCATAACTCCACATAAAAATGCACTTTTGTTCTAAAACAGGCAAATAATTCAATAAAAAGAATCACCAGGAATCTCTGAAGTGCCAAATACACAATTAAATTTAAATTTCAGAAGACTGAAATTTTTAAAAAATATTCGCTCAGTCAATAAATATTTGCTGAGTGGTTATTATGTGCCCATGACTAGATCAGACAGCATAAAGACAGTGTAGACCTCAGGGAGCTTACCTTCTACACTAGAAAACAGTCTTCCATTTGTTGATATTTAACTGAATCTGGACTATCTTTGCCAGATGGCTGAAATTATTCCTCCCACCTACATTATTTCCCTCCAAGATAATAAAACAGTATCAGATAATCCAAAAATGTTAAAAATCTGAACAATTCAAACATGTAAAAACCTACCAGCAACAATCGTCTAACTGTGGCTTTGATTTTAAGCTTTTAAAATAACTGAGTCTTTTGTTTTATAATTGTGCTTCTGAAACCCTTTGCCACAGCAGGTCATTTTTTTCCCTTACACTAATTTTGTTTTAAAGAAAGAGTACTAACAAACAAATGACAACTTTTCCACAGGAAGAAAAGTACAACAATAGTAAAATAATTTCAGGCCATTAACTGGTCAAAGGCATTTCTGAGTAATGACCTTACCTGAACATGTGATAAGTCACTTTCCTTGAACTGTTGTAGTACAGACAAAGCTCCTTCTTCATTAAATTCCCTGAGAGCATCAATTGCTCTTTCATCAAGATCGACATAAGCTACCAATCCTAAAAATTAAATTGAAAAGGGGTAATATTACTGCAATAAAAGTAAGCTAAACTGTTCTATTGACAGTCTATTAAGAACTGCATATACTATCACTAACAAACTATGCTTTTCATTTAACTATGCATGTACGCAGCTACACAAATACTACGTAGAAAGGTCAAGTACAAATATGGAAATAAAAGATAAAATGTGAACACTTATAAACATGAATTTCAATCCACAAAAAAAAAAAAGGAAAAAATCCTAAAATCCACTTCCAACTCCCCACTGTAAGGCTTGACAGTTTGAAAGTAAAAGCTGATACACATACTATTCTACAGACTAAGCGTTCATATAACAAATTCTGGTTTACGTTAGAATGTAAAAATGCACTATTTCTCAAGGATAAACCTTCAAATTTTGTGTTGGTACAGTCATTTACTACATAAGAGGAGGAGGAAAACATGAAAACCAATTTTACCTCTTTCCACTCTCCAAAAAGTCAAAGGCTTTCCCTCCTTAGCACTAAAGAAACTGAAATGCATTTGTTTATCTGAGCATTTACTTTGCTGCAGTCAGAATGTGGAAAGGCATAATTTTTAACTCTTCTATGCAAGTGCAGCTTGATTAATCAATTCTAAAAGTCAGATTTTAAGGCATTCTTTGGTCTGATACAAGCTGAGATTTAAAAAGATGCTGTGGCATTCAAAATACTGTCAATAATGACAATCTTTTTCAAATGGCAATAAGAACTTTATGGACTTACAAATAAACTATACATGCACTGCATTCTACATATGTACTATATTTAACTGCATACAGAACATCTACTGAGTTTAAAATAAACTTTAATTCTGTTAAGTTTGTGGTATTTATTATTTCTCTCTATACAAGGAAGCTATTTCAGAATTGATCCAACGTAAAATGGAAATATTTTGACAGATTAAAACCCCCAAGTCCATATGAACTAACACGAAAGTTGACTCCATTTTGGTAAAGCCAGAAAGAACTTTATTCCATACAGTAAATAAATTTTAAATAAAAGCAATGCCACTTGCAAAGTTACTTTTTTTTAAAAAAAAAAATGTTGCCATGATTTGTTTTAAAGCTCAAAATGAGCATAAATAAATGGAGTTGTTTTTTTTTACTTGAATATTTCATACCATCACCCAAAGCCACAACTCAGGACACTCATCAACCCATTCTGTCAATCCAATCCTACACCCAAAACATCAGCCTCTTAGCAATAACAAAACACTCTACAGGAGAGCATCTCTAAGCAGATCACTGCCAATTCTCTAAGGCAGAATGTCACAGAAAGTTCCCGAGGACTGATTTTCAAATGGAACCATCACCCAGGAGTCATTTCTGTAAGTCATTTTAATGTCTAAAATTATCCTAAGCTGCCTAGCCTTAAATTTTTAGGGACAAAAAAAAAAAAAAAAAAAAAAAAAAAAAAAAAACTAAAAAAAAAAAAAAAAAAAAAACAGCTATTTGTCTACTGTACTTAAGACACAGTTCTGAGTGAGACAATTCAGTTCTTTTTCTCTCCGTACCTCTCCCCAAATCTGGATAGGCACACAAAACACAGAGGAAGAAAGTTTCCATCTAAGGCCCCAAAGGAGGAGGACACATTTATTTACGAACAACGCTCCCTAAGGGTAAATATTTCTCTCCCTCTTTGAAACTTCAAACCACTTACAACCAACCATATTAAGATGTTCAAATTTGCTTAAGCACTTAACCATGGGACTTCTGGATTTAAAAAAAGAAAAAAGAAAAGAAAAAAAAAAAAAAAAAGCACTGTTACAAACCAAACACTTCCAAATTACAGAGAGATGTGGATTTCTGTTCATTGGAAACTAGACAGACCACACACTCTCAAGGAGTCTGACATTTATTATCGTTTCAGACAATACATTCTAACTATTCCTCTTATTATACCACCTAATCAGACCTAAGCTGATTTAACAATCACTTTTAAGAAGATAAAAGTAGAAAAGTAAAAGCAAAATGATGACTGATTAAGGTTAAGAAAAAAATGCAAAATTTGGTATGCTGAAACATACATTTTAATTGGTGGTAAACCTAAGACAAATAGATGTACTATTCTGAAACAACTAGGACTGCATATTCAACACTAAGGCAGCTTCAAATAATGATATAAGAATATCAAAGTCAAACCCAATATGTCCTCAATGAAGGGAAAGTAACAAATATTCAGCTCTACACAGATCAAAAACAATAAGCATTATTTAACCTTAAAAAAACTATAAAATTCAAAGTGGTTTGCCCTCACTTTCATAACCAGTCAGAAACAAGAAATGCATATTATACCTGTCTGAAATATTTCATCAAGTCTTTCTGCCACCTTCTGTGGGAGGCCTGCCTCTATCAGTGTCTTGTAGTGTTCTGTGTGAGTTACACTGGAAGTATCCATTGGTTCTTCCTCTTCTTTTAACTGTACCGCATTACCATTCACCTGATTAGCCATTTTATTATGCTGCTGGAAAAAATTCAGGAGCTATATTACATTAAGCCAGAAATAACTAGTTTGTAGGACAATGCATGATTGATTTATCTAAACTAATTTGTACACATGCTGCTAATAACCTCTATCCAAAATAATACTTTATGCCTTTTGTGATGTATCTGACCTAAATTCGCAGTAATAATCCTGTAAAATTATAGAATATGTACATGAAAGCAGTAGATTTAAGGATCTTCATGTACGCTAGGTTAAATAAAGGCTTAAATTTACTGAAGGTAGAATCGCTGATTAACAAAAGCAGCTGTTGTGTCCTGGTGAGCAGATCAACAAATCACAACAAAGTCCTAAAGCCCCTCGGCTCTCAATTCTTCCACAGTTTTAGAAGTTTGGATTAAAACAGAATGAACGCCCACAGACCACTTAATCAAAATTTAAAGATTTCAAATTTTCCTAGCTCTGCTTCAAATACAATATTGGGAAATAAGTTCCTGTTGTCTCTAGTTCAACATGCTGATTGGTGGCTTGGGTTTTCTCCACCTCACTTACACAAACAAAAAGCACAACTTTCACATTAATTTTTGTTCTAAGATTAATTTGCTAATCCCATTCACAGATTTAAAAGAAAAAATGACCAAGTTTTAAAGCTAAACAATTGTTTTAAGTCCACATAAAAATAAGTGAGCTACAGTTGAGGTTGCTTCTTTTAAAAAAAAAAAAAAAAGTCATGAATACATATTGAATTTTTCGTATCACTAAAGATGCAAAAACATATTGATGAATGGACAACTTCTTCCAAATTATTTCAACAAACACTATCTAATTAGGAGAAACTTCAGCTTTCTCAGATTAACCTACCAAAAATCATTTTTGTATGTTCAGCTTGTGTGTAATGCTGAAATGGACTAATTCCCTGGAGAGAGTAAATAAAACCATGCAAGGCCAGTCTCTATACTGCCTCAAAAGTCAGGGAATTAAAGTGCATTTGTCTATGGCAAAATTATAATGTGATGAAGATAACAGGCAGCAGAATAAAGACACTGCAACACATACTGAAATAAAAGACATGAAGGTGGATCTCAAGAAAATGCCTACATTTCTTGAAGAACCTCAAGATACCCACTAAGCTACAAAGAAAATACAAGTCTCCTAAAAGGCACCGAGACAACATAAGATAACCACACTTTCAGATTGCTTATCAAATATTGTGCAAAGGCACCAGGTGCAGTTTTCTGGCTTAAAACAACTTCTCATTTTAAAATTCACTGATATTTAATTGAAGTTAATGAAAAAGGGAGGAAGACCAAGAGGAGGAGGAGGTAATAGAAAGGAGGAAGAAGAAAGGAAAATGTAGAAATGTTACTCTGAAAATGAGATAAATAATATCATGACTTCTCAGGGTCATGAAACATTAAGACTTGATAGCCCTCAAATGTCTGTATAAACCCAGATTGTGGTTCAACGTTAGGTGGATGTTTCTCAAGGTAAGCCTCAAATTCTGATGAACTAGCAAAAATGGAAACATTTAAGCCTGGCACTCAAGAAACTATTGTGTGAGATGAATATATTTGCTAATTAATACAATTTAATCCTATAAGGATGTATCCTAAAATCCAAAATCTCTTTGTGGACATAATAGTTTTTCAATGTGCACCCACCCCAAAATACTACCCTTAAGATCATCAGAACTCACAAAGTTCTCAGCATCACAAGACCCTCACAGCATTGCGCCTGGGAATACCATTAGTTACAGACAAGAGGCAAATTTTTAACAGAAAAGTTCAATGAACATCTGTTAAAGTGGGTTTTTTTTAAATGTGTAAAGCAAAAAGACAAGTTGTGTATTAACTACAAGACAGAAATGTTTGTGACTACCCACTGATTGCAAAGGCTCTACAAGTTGATATTGAAACTGGTTAAAATTTCCCAAAAAACTGTGTAAACTTTTTACAAAAAACGCAAAATAGTTAGATTCCAGAAAATAAAACCTTCAGATCAAGGGAAAAAAAAACCTCTCTTCAAGCCGAATACAAAGTGCTCATTTAAAAGACTGTTATGTCATAGGAGACCATTTAAAACTCATGTCAATTCAACACAATGCCACACAGCCAAACCATATTTCTGGATGCAGCAAATATACTAAGGTGACTGTAATCATTTGACCTAAACATTTTTGCAAAAAGGAGACATTTACGCAAGATTTTTAAAAGGGCTGCTGGGAGATTTGGGAAGTCAGTACTACCTCCTCCCTGACTTTTTCTCAACATCTCTGTGCAAATCCTTCACGTTAAGAGACGGGTTTTAAAAGAACCAACGAAATGAAAACTAACGGTCATCTCACGGCTCAGAGTGTCAAGCCCTTAGCCTAGACTGACTCAGGAGACGTGAACCCAGCCTCCTGAGGACAGCAAGCGTCTCTAACAGGGAGTGTGAAAGGCCTGACCCCTTCAAGAACCCCTTGCCTTTCATTCTTAAATTTGGCAATACGGTTACCACCGTATAAGAAAAAGGATCGCTTTTCCAATTTGGAGCGCCTGTGGCATTCTCGGCATCGCACGTTTCGGGCGCCGCTCGCAGCCCAAGTTTCGTGGCTCTAGTAGTCATTTTTTCCTTCAAATCTCGGCTCGCAGCATGCAGGACGGGGGAGGGGAGGCTTCCCACAGACACCGGCCTTTCGCCTTCTGCTCACACAAAAGTTTTCTCCCGGCTCCGGCAAGCCTGCGATCTGCACCCCGCCCTCCGCCCACCCCGCCCCGCAGGCCCGACCCGGCTACCGACACATCCCCCTGGCCGCCCGGCCGGCCGAGACCGGAGCCCGGCAGCTCCGGCAGAGCGAAGCGACGGGGCCGGGCCGCATGCAACCGCGGGCGGAGGCGGGAAAAGTGCGGCGGGGCGGGCAGGCCGCGCGGAGGGCAGCGGGCGGGCCCGGCAGAGGGACGGGGACCGGAGGGGCGGGGGAGGCTGAGCGGGGGCGCGGAGGCGCCGCCGCCGGGCTAGGCCCACAGCTGCGCGGCCCGACGAGGCCGAAGCCGCCCCCAGCCCATCCCCACCCCCACCCCCGGGCCTCGGAGCGCAAATGAAACTGGGCACCAGGCACCCAGCCTGGGCCGGGCCGAGTCGGGTCGGATCGGGGCTCCCGGCCCCTCCCCCCACGGGCCGGCGCGAGACTCACCAGGGCAGAGCGGGGGCCGGCGGCCGGGCCCGTGAGAACCAGCGCGAGGCGCTTTGAAAACGACTAGAAATGGCGCGCGCACCACCCCCTCCCCCCCCTCATGGACAGAGACGCGATCCCGGCAGCACGCGGGGTTTCCCGGAACTGCTTCCAGGGACTCTGAGCAGCCAGGCAATCACCTCGCGAGGCAGCCTGACAGACAGCTCAGGTGTCCAATAGTATCGAGGTAAAGCGGCCCACGCCGGACGGCTCCAAAACCAATCGGTGCATCCGTCAGCTGAGCCAATGAGAATACTCAGCGCCACTGACTGGGGCGCCTCCGGGGCGGGGGCAGGCACACAAAGGGGTCTGTGGTGGGGGCCCTTGATAGTGGGGAGGCTGTAGGGCATCAGGCCCTGGATGGCCGAGGCTCCTCCCTCTTCGTCTGCACCCGCTCTGAGGCCGAAAACCTAGAGGCAGAGAATCCAGGCCTCGCGCCGCGTGGCCGCCCCCGGAGCCCCGCCCCCTACGGTCCGTACCGGCCCGCTCCGCCATGGCGCTCCCGCCCAGGTGTCGGTGCGTCTTCGCCCCCGAATCCTCCCTAGCGCCCCGGACACGCCCATCGCCACGCGTTCGGTCCCCTCTCTAGGTCATCCTTTTGGCTCTAATTAGAACACGATTTACGTGTCATATACACATTTTTGTGCTGTAGAGTTTTGCATGGAGAAGCATCCCTTGGAACCATCCGAGAACTGCCTCCTTCCCTCCCTGGTTCCTTTGCGCACATCGCTGGCGGCAGCAAGGGCCGGGAAATCGCTAAAGCGGGCATGACCCAAGAGAAATGTGGGTCACAAATTATAAAGCAGGAACCTTTCTCCCACAGGGTTTGGAACCAGTTAATATCCATAAAGTGGATAGGGTGCATGGGGCAGTAGGTCCATCAATGAAGCCAAAAGAGCCATCCATGCAAGGAAATCTTCCAAAGGAGATTAATTACCGTTATACCTAAACCTGTTTCTCACCTTTCTCCCCTGATCCTTGTCCCCGCCTTAGTCTTAATCTAATTCACCCCACAGGAACCCAACTCACTTCCCTAGTGCGGCCCTTGCCCTTACCTCTTAATCCTAACTTCAGTTTCCAGCCTTGTTAAGGAGTTGAGGAGTTCAAGTGGTCGGTAGAATTTCCAGATGCACTTGAGAACATTAAGTTTCTCAGATCCCAGAAACCAAAATTTAATTCTTTCTTTCTTACTGCTATGGTTTGAACGTGTACTCCAGTTGAACTGGAGTCCAGTCGAACATTTACTGCAGTCTTGGGAGATGGGAGATATAGAAGGTGATTAGGTCTTCTGGATTAATGCTGATTATAAAAAGGGTTGAGGTTATGAGTTTGATCTCTTTCTTTGGCTCTGACTCTGCCCTTCCACCATGGGATGACACGCAGGAAGGCCCTTATCAGGTCACGCCCCTTAATTTTGAACTTCCCAGCTTCCAGAGCTGTAGGAAGTTAATATCTGTTCTTTATAAATTACCCAGTCTCAGGTATTCTGTCATAGCAATACAGAACAGGCTAAGTCATCCGCTGTGCACCCAGGACCAATCTCTGGATAGACTCAATTTTTGTGTAAAAATTATAGAAATGCTGGGGGTGGGATGTAACTTAGTTTTAGAGCTGTGCTTAGCATGCAGGAACGCCTGTGCTAGATTCTGTAATTAAAACAATTTTATCACCCACTGTTGTCTGTGATAATATTTCAAATAGTCTGCCATATAGTTCTCCTAAGTATATTCCACCCTTTTGACCACATAGCTTAATTTTTTAATTTGGAAAGTATGGACACCAAAAATAATCATGGACATTCGTAAATTCAATATTCCATAAATATTCATTGCATGCCTTCTACATACAAATTATTGTGTTAAGAGTAGGGATAATAAAATGAATAAAACATGATCCCTGTCTTCTTAAGAGTTCATATTCTAGCTGATAAGGTAGAACAAATACAAACAATAAAAA
Source organism: Glaucomys volans (assembly GCA_020662805.1). Lineage (NCBI taxonomy): Eukaryota > Metazoa > Chordata > Mammalia > Rodentia > Sciuridae > Glaucomys > Glaucomys volans. The sequence continues at coordinate 156,760 of JAJEJO010052426.1, forward strand.
TAGGCTGGTAAGGAGTGCTCCAGCTATATCCCTACTCTTGAAATTAGGTAGCAGAGGCTGGGCATGGTGGCACACTCCAGTAATTCCAGTTACTGGGGAAGCTGAGGTAGGAGGATCACAAATCTAGGCAACTTAGTGAGACCCCATATCAAAGTAAAAAATAAAAAGGACTGGAAGCAGCTCAGTGGTAAAAACTCTGGGTTCAATCCCCAAATCCCTTAGCCGGGCGCAGTGGCACATGCCTGTAATCCCAGCACTTGGGAGGCTGAGACAGAAGGATCGCGAGTTCAAAGCCAGCTTCAGCAACTTAGCGAGGCCCTAAGCAACTCAGTGAGACCCTGTCTCTAAATAAAATACAAAATAGGACTGGGGATGTGGCTCAGTGGAGGAGTGCCCCTGGGTTCAATCCCCAGTACCAAAAAAAAAAAAAAAAAAAAAATCCCCAAATCCCAAGTGCAAAAAAAAAAAGGAGAGAGAGAAGGAAATACAGAAAAATGTGTAACACTTCAGCCAGGATCTCCCACAACCATTCCCTGTCAGACCAAGTCTGTGGTTTGAGCTGGCACGAGATGTTTTCTTTTAAAGATTATCCTTGAGCTAGCCTATAAATTCCCTTCAAGTTCTCGGGTTCATCATCAAAGTCATTTGAAAATGGAAAGAAAGTGTATTTCTATCTTAGTAACACATCTTTATAGATAATAATTACCATTTATTGTGCTCCTATTGTGTGTTGAATGTTTTACATACACTATTGCCGACCCTCTCGTGGAACCAGAAACCTTAGTAATACTATCCCATTTTATTGAGGAAATAAAACTTGGAGAGGTTAAAATACTTGCTCAAAGCCATGCCACAGCTGACTTAAGACTCAAATACAAGCCTATGTAACTCCAATGTTATTTCAATAAGCTACTTTCAATCAGAGCCCCAGTGTTAGTAGATTTGTGACTTGTAGAGGTATATATTTTTACCAGTCAAAAAAATCAGGGTAGAGCTGGGTACGAAAGCACCTACCTGTAATCCCAGCTACTTGGAAGGCTCAAGCAAGAGGATTCTAAGTTTGTCTTACCAGCCTGAGCAACTCAGACAGACCCTATCTCAAAAAATAAAAAGGGGGTTGGATTGTGGCTCAGTGGTAGAGCACTTGCCTAATATGTGTGAGGCACTGGGTTTGATTCTCAGCACCACATAAAAATAAACAAATAAAGGTTTAAAAAAAAAAGAAGGCTTTTAAAAATAAATAAATAAATAAATAAATAAATGGGTCAGGCACAGTGGTGCACACCTGTAATCCCAGCAGTTTGGGAGGCTGAGGCAGGAGGATCACGAGTTCAAAGCCAGCCTCAGCAATTTAGTGAGGCCCTAAACAACTCAGTGAGACCCTATTTCTAAATAAAATACCAAAAAAAAAAAAAAGGGCTGGATATGTGGCTTAGTGGTTAAGTGCTCCTGAATTCAATCCCCAGTACTAATAAATAAATAAATAGGGCAGATGATGCAGCTTAGTGGTAGGGCACCCCTGGCTTCAATCCCCAGTACCACCAAAAATAATCAAATTAAATGGAAAATTTGAGAAATAAATAATTCACAAGTTTTAAATAAATGCTATTATAGTATAATTGTTCTTTTATTATAGTTGTTATTGTTAATCTCTTACTGTGCCTAATGTATAAATTAAACTTTATGATAGGTACGTATGCATAGGAAAAAACATATGTAGGGTCCAGTACTATCCATGATTTCAGAGATCCACTGGGCATCTTGGAACATAGCCTCCACGAATAAGGGGGATTCTATTTAAAATAACAAAATTGTTTTCACAAGGTCTCAACTCTGGAAGAGCAACTCTTTGGGGTAGATTGTTAAACAAGAAAATTTTTCATAAGATTATTTGGACTTCATGATTCTCATTAACACCTGTTAAACACTTAGCATATTATCTCATTTAATGCTCAGGATTTATGAGGCAAGTACCAAAAGGTATTATCTCCCTTTGTGTGTGAAACTAAGGCTGAAGTCAGAGCTGAGACCCAAACTCTGGTGTAACTCCAGATTCTGTTCTCTTTATCATCAGGCTACTGGGTCAGAAAAGATTAATCAAAACCAGTAAGGTCCTAGGGCTGGGGCTGTAGCTCAGAGGCAGAGCGCTTGCCTGGCACGTGCGAGGCCCTGGGTTTGATCCTTAGCACCACATAAAAATAAATAAAGGCATTTTAAAAAACCCAGTAAGACCGGGCACGGTGGTGCACGCTTGTAATCCCAGCACTTGGGAGGCTGAGGCAGGAGGATCGCGAGTTCAAAAGCCAGCCTCAGCAACTTAGCGAGGCCCTAAGCAACTCAGTGAGACCCTGTCTCTAAATAAAATACAAAATAGGGCTGGGGATGTGGCTCAGTGGTGGAGTGCCCCTGGGTTCAATCTCTGGTACAAAAAAAAAAAAAAAAAAAGATTAAAACCCAGTAAGATTAAACCTCACTCATTTTAAGCCTTCCTATTTCCAAACCTGATGTTTGTAGTTTCTGGCTTCTGAAATTCTTTTTGTTCTTAATTTATTTTTATGAGTTTTCTTCTTGGATTCTGTTGAGGGACAGTGGGAAAAATGGAAAAAGAAGATGGAAAAGTGAGCTCTCCTTTTCAACCTTCCACTTCCCCAAACTCAAAAAGCAAAAATAGGGCTGGGGATATAGCCCATATGGTAGAGTGCTTGCATTGCAAGCACAAGGCCCTGGGTTCAATCCCCAGTACTGCAAGGAAAAAAAAAAAAAAAAAAAAAAAAGCAAGAATAAACTTTTAAAGTTCAGTTAGAATTGTCAAATGCAATGTAAGAGCACTGAACACGTGGTTGTAACATTCTCCATTCTGCAGCGGTGTCATCCCCTGGCAGATCACCACCAGGACCTCAGTGCACCCACCTAATGAACTGAATTCTACAAGCTAAAGGGACAGGCCCAGGAGACAGTGGTAGATGTCACCTAAATTTCAGAAATCACACTCTAGGAGGTGATTGTACATAACTCCACTGAGTGCTGATGTGTGTTGGGCATAGTATTGGAATGGAACCCCAGGGCACTTTACCACTGAGCTTCATCCCTTGCCCTTCTCATTTTTTATTCTGAGGCAGAGTCTTGATAAGTTGCCAAGGCTGGTCTGCCTCATCCTGCTAGAATTATAAGCATAGAGCACTGTGCCTAGCTTAAAATCCGTTAGTTAGTTCTGTAGTATTATTACCCATATTCAAATATACAAGTTAAACATACCATTCCACAAATCAGATTCTACAGGGATTATGAGTCTTGTTTCCAAAATCAGTGTGATGCCATAGGGTGATTAGAGCATTCAGTGTAACCTTCATGTTTTGGAAATCAATAAAACATTAAGAAATTTCATAAATAGTCTGCATATACAACTAAATTCTCATTACCCTTAAGTTACAATACCCATTAGAAGTAGGGGTGTGTGCTACTAATCATCATTAGTAATTACCATGATAGCTTATACTTTTCCATTTCCAAAGAGTTTCAAACACCAGATCTCACTGGACATCTGCTGCAATTGGACGCCATGAAATGTGGAGCATCCTTCTCTCTGTGAGGCCTCTCTTGGTTCTTCTCTGGGTTCCATAGGACTTCCTTCCAGGTCCTCTCCTCTGCCATTCATTATCTGCTGGTGTCTCCAGAATTCCATCCTTCCATTTGGTGCTCACACTCTATCAGGGTCACCTCATTCCCCAGCATGATTTTCACAACTACTGCCATTTCCACACTAGCTATTCCCATTTTTCTCCTTCTTCTTCACCAGGGATTGAACCCAGGGGCACTTAACCATTGAGCCACATCCCCAGTCCTTTTTATATTTTATTTAGTTTCAGGATCTCGCTAAGTTGCTTAGATCCTCACTAGGTTGCTGAGGCTGGCTTTGAAGTTTTGATTCTCCTGCCTCAGCCTCCCAAGCCGCTGGGATTACAGGGGTGCACCAACACACAGGGTTCCCATTTCTCTCTCTGTAGCATAACTTCATGTCCTGAGCTCTGGACTCCTATTTTGAAATGCCTGTTGGGAAAATGCATAGCTGATTGAATTAGTCCCTAAATGTCTCATTTGCTGCACTCAACCCACTCACTGAGCTCCATCCCTTCCGCCTGCCTTTCCACTTGCTCTTCAGCACATTCAGTGCTTAGAGTGCCATCCCCCCCAGGTATCCCGGCAACTTGCTGTTCAGGTGGCACCTTTTTAAAAAATCCTTTTTTTTTTTTTTGCAGTGTTGGAGAGAAAACCCAGGGCCTCATTCATACCAGGCAAGCACTCTACAACAGTTACACCCCCAGCCAAAATGGCACCTCTTTCTATGCTCACCTTCTCTAAAACAGTCCCCATTCATTCCTCTTACTTTATTATTTTTGTATTACCAGGATTCAAACCAAGGGGCTCACGCATGCTACGCGAGTGCTCTATGACTGAGCCACATTCCCATTAATTTATTTTGAGACAGGGTCTCACTAAATTGCAGAGGCTGAGCTCGAACTTGTGTTCCTCCTGCTTCAGCCTCCTGAGTAGCTGGGACCACTGGTGAGAGCCACTGTGCCCTGTCCCCTGTCCCCTGTTTTTCTTCATTGCAGTAGTTACCACCTGACCTAGTAAATGTCATTATCATTCAGCTCCTCCACACTGTATAGCACAAGGGCAGAAACTTTGTCTCGTTCAGTTGTATGCAGGCACAGAAGTTAGTACTCAACAAATTTTTGGTAAATGACTCAATTAACTGGTAACCTTTACCCCCATCCCACTCTTCTTTGTGTGTTCTGGTTCCACCAATAGCTTCCTTTCCATCCAGCAAATCACTCACCTCAGAAATCTGAATTTCATAGGTCCTTACTCTTTTACATGGGGTGTGGGGTTGGGGGTGGGTAGGAGAAGTTCTCAGGAGGAAACCCAGGGCTTTGTGCCTGCTAGGCAAGTGCTCTACCATGGAATTACATCCAACCATATTCTTGGTCTTTATCCTAATCACTGATGGAGACGTTTGCTTGTTTGCTCGTTTGCTCGTTACCTGGGACCTGGACTGAAGTAAGAGTAGAAATAGAGACCTGCCCACTTCTTTTCCCATTTTGGTTCTGTGCTGTTCCAAGAAGGTCCTTGTGCCCATGTGTGGCAATCCCCCCAAACCCTGGGGGTACACACAGGCAGCTTGATCTGCATTCAAGAGAATGAACCTGAGGAAGAGTCTGGGAAGTAGACTGTTTGTTTAGGCAAAGAATTTCAAGGTCTTAAACACTTGGAGTTTGTGATCTAGGAGTGGGAGGAGGATCTCTACGTGGGCACATTCCCTTGGCCCCCCTGTAAAAGGTACAGCTGGACAAGGGCCACATCAGGGCTTTCTACAGAGTGGCACAAGTCAGGTGGGCAGTGCACCCCTGTGATCCAGCGATTCAGGAGGCTGAGGCCTGTTTAAAGCCAGCCTCAGCAACCTAGCGAGGCCTTAACAACTTAGACCCTGTCTTAAAATAAAACATAAAAGGGATTGGGGATGAGGCTCAGTGGTTAAACACCCCTGGGTTCAATCCCTGGAACCAAAGGGGAGAGGGAGAGAGAGAGAGAGAGAGAGAGAGATAGAGAGAGAGAGAGAGAGAGAGAGAGAGAGAGAGAGAAAGAGAAAGAAAAGAAAGAGAGAGATATGATGTGTTCAAATGGAGTGACGTCCAGAAAGTTTGCTTCTCAGAAAACAGAAGGTAGAAGTTACATGCTTCAAGAGTTATCAGTGTGGTAATTTAGAAAAGATTAGGTAAAAATCCTACCAGAACACTAATTTTCATAAAAAAAATGTTGGTTCTTTGGAAGGCACTATTAAAAGAATGAAGAGTTTCTCAAAACACTAGAAATGGAACCCATATGACCCAGCTATACCACTCCTTGGTATTTATCCTAAAGACTTCAAGTCAGCATATTATAATACATGCATATCTATGTTTTTAGCAGCACAATTCACAGTAGCCAAATTGTGGAACCAACCCAAGAGTCCACCAACAGATAATTGGCTAAAGAAAATGTGGTGTATGTACACAATGAGGTTTTATTCAGCCATAAAGAAGAATGAAATTATGTCATTTGCAGGAAATGGACAAAACATTATGTTAAGCAAAATAAGCCAAATTCAGAAAGTCAAGGTTCATGTTTCCTTTCATATGTAGAAGCTGGAGAGAACAAAGTGGGGGTGGGGGTGGGGACGGGGTTTGTGAAAATAGAAGGGAGACCAGTAGAGTAGGAAGGGGATGGGGGGCAGTCCTACTGAGGGGAAGGAAAACAGAATTGGGGAATGAAACTGACCAAATTATATTGTCATGTTGAGTCAAGTACAAATATGTAGCAATGAATTGCACTATTATGTATAATTATAAGGCACCAATAAAAAACTACTGTGAGATTTAAAAAATGAAAAGGGAAGAAAAGAGAATGAAGCCAGGCACAGTGGCACACACCTGTAATCCCAGCAACTTGGGAGGCTGAGGCAGGAGGATTGCGAGTTTGAAGCCAGCCTCAGGCTCTAAGCAGCTTGGTAAGATCCTGTATCAAATTAAAACATAAGAAGGGCTGAGGATGTAGCTCAGTGGTTAAGCATCCCTGGATTCAATCCCCAGCTCTGAAAAGATAAGACAGAAATATTTACAGCCGGGCGTGGTGGCGCACGCCTGTAATCCAAGCGATTTGGGAGGCTGAGTAAGGAGGATTGCGAGTTCAAAGCCAGCCTCAGCAACTTAGCGAGGCCTTAAGCAACTCAGTGAGACCCTGTCTCTAAATAAAATACAAAATAGGGCTGGGGATGTGGCTCAGTGGCCAAGTGTCCCTGAGTTCAATCCCTGGTTCCAAAAAGAAAAAAGAAATACTTACAAATAATTTACCTACTAAAGGATTTGTGTTCAAGAAAATACAGTCTTTTTAACAAATGATGCCAAGGAAACTGGATATCCATATGTAGAAAAATGAAACTAGATCCCTGTCTCTCACACTGCACAAAAGTCAAATCAAGGTGGATCAAAGACCCAGGAATTAGAACAAAAACTTTGCAACTTCTAGAAGAAAACAAGGTCAACACTCCAACCTGGAGGCATAAGCATTGACTTCCTTAAAAAGACTCCTAAAGCTCAAGAAATAAAACCAAGAACCAATAAGTGGGATGGCATCAAATTACAAAGTTTCTGCACAGCAAACAATTAAGAACGTGAAAAGAGAACGTATAGAATGGGAGAAAGTCTGGGGATTTAACTCAATGGTAAAAGCTCTGCCAAGTTCAATCCCCAACCTCCGCTCAAAAAGACGGAAATGGATCTACCATGTGTCCCAACTATTCCACTCCTCGCTATTTATTCAAAACAACTAAAATCAGAATACTGCAGCAAAATGTGCATATCAGCATTTACAGATGACAATTCACAATGGTTGAGTTATGGAACCAGCCTAGGTGTCCATCAATAGATGAATGAAGAAAGAAAATGTGGTATATGTACATGATAGAGTTCTAGTCAGGTATAAAGAAGAATGAAATTATGTCATTTGCTGGTAAATGGATGGAACTGGAGATCATATCAAGTGAAATAAGCCAGACTCAGAAGGGTCAAATGCTTTCTGTCATATGTGGAAGCTAGAGATAAAAAAAAAAGAGCAACAATAAGAAAAAGATCACATGAAAATACAAGGGGATCAGATCAAGGGAGAGATAGAGGGGAAGGAAAGGGAGAGTACTGGGAATGACATCAACCAAATTATGTTATGTGCACGTACAAACACATCACAGTGAATCGCACTTTTATGTGCAATTACAATGTACCAATTAAAAAATAAATAGAAGGGGAACTAGTAAAGGAAGGAGATTGGGGAAGGAAGACATGCTGGGAAATGAAATAAAACAAATTAAATTATGTGCATGTGCAAATATGTCACAACAAATCCCATTATGTATGATTATAATGCACCAATAAAAAACCCTCAAAACTCAGTAAAAATAGCAAATAATCCAAAACTTCCATTAGATTCATAAAGGAATTCGGGTCCTCCCCAAATATTATTAATCACCTGTTTATATACTAGGAGAATTCAGATTAACCAAATGCCAAACTGAGCCCCAGGAGCTTGGAATCCTGCCCTAGCTCCTTGAACTGGGAACCTGCCATGCAACACAGTTCAGAGTTAGAGAGAGACCATTCCTAGAAGGGCTTTGGAAGGTCAATGACAATGATCTTCATTAATACAGGAGCAGCCAGGTGTGCGTCTGTCCTCATCCAAGCTCTAAGGGAAGGCCTGGATGAGTCACATAGCTTCTTCCTCTTGTATAAAGTCCCACCAGATGCGCCAATGGCAGAACTTTTTAAGTTCTTTCATGAGTAGCTTGGGTTGGCGATAAATCAGAAATAATCACCAGCCCTACTAAAAGGGAGAGAGAATGAACGAATAAAGGTGTTTATTTTCTTCTCTTATTTATTCAAGAAACACTTCTTGCCTACCTACTCCCGAAATGAAATAAAACAAATTAAATTATGTGCATGTGCAAATATGTCACAACAAATCCCATTATTTATAATTATAATGTGCCAATAAAAAACATTTTTTAGAGGATTTGTGTCCAAAATATATAAAGAATTGGCTGGAGGATGAAGATACATTGGTGATCAAGACACAGTAAGTTCTTCAAGGGTATTACAGTTCCAAAGAGAAGACAAAAAAAGTAAACAGGCAGTTACAGAATAGGGATCAAATACCTGATCTGCTCTGTGGGATCAGGAAAGATCTGCGGGAACAAGCCAGGCTGGAGACCTGATGAATGGGTAGGACCTGGCCATAAGGAGAGTGGACAGAGATGCAGCTGGTATGCTGCAAGGGCAGGAAAGTCGGGGAGGACTGAGGTGCGGAGCCAGGTCTTGTTCAAACCCCTCAAAAATCACACCAAAGGAGCTTTGATGCTTGCTGTGGGCAATGGCAAGAAGGAGATAATCTTATTTTTAAATTTTCGTTTTTCCTGCTGGCAAGTGCCCTACCAGGTGAGTTACACCTGCCCCTTCCTGCTTCTTTGTGTGCTGGGGATTGAACCAGGGGCACTTTGCCACTGAGCTACATTCCCAGTCCTTTTTGAGACAGAATTTTTAAATTGTTGAGGCTGACCTCAAATTTGTGATCCTCCTGTCTCAGCCTCCAGATTTGCACCACACCTGACCTCTACCCTTTTTTAAATCTCCTTCACCCCACCCTCAGTGCTGGAAATGGAATTTAGGACCTTGAGAGGGTTTTACACTGAAGAGTGGTATAAAGACATATACCGTTCAGAAAGAAAGAGCTGTAACAAGAGAGAAGAGTCAGGGATCAAACTAGAGGGGACTCATTAGGAGGTCGTTTCAGTAATCGAGATGTGGCTCCAGTGACAGTCTGTGTAATTGCTAATATTCTGAACCCCATTATCTCATTTAATCTTTGCAACTCAATGAAGTAGATTTAGTAGATCTAATTTCCTATTTATGAATGGGGAATCCAAGGGTCAGAAAAGCTAAGTAATTGCCCAAAGTCACTTGGTAAGTGGTGGCAGTAGATAGGAAGAGTAGTCAGATTGGCATGGACAGGACTGGGTGGCTAATGATGCAGTTGATATTCATCACTGATTTGGAGAGAGAGGCTAAAGGCAGGAGTCAAGGATGATATGCAAGGGTCTAGCTTGGCTAACTAGCAATGACTGAGTTAGGAAATACAGGAGGAGCTAGGAGCCATGGGAGAAAGAAGCAAGGTGAGTTTGGGGTTTGATTTCAGGGTGCCCAGATAACTCCCATCTGCAGCTGTTCAGGAGGCAACTGTGAAATTCAGTGAGCTGGGTGCAGTGCAAACACCTGTAATCCCAGCAACTCAGAAGGCTGAGGCAAGAGGATCCCAAGTACAAAGCCAGCCTCAGCAATTTAGTGAGGCCCTAAGCAATTCAGTGAGAACCTGTTTCAAAATAAAAATAAAAAGGGCTGGGAATGTGCTCAAGATTAAGCACCTCTGGGTTCAATTCCCAGTACCAAAAAAAAAAAAAAAAAAAAAGGAATCAAAAAGAAGAAAATTTACTCCTTGGCATTTCTTGCCAATGATCTTAACAGACTTTCTTATCTTGAAGCCTCCTACAGATCAACAAGGCCCACGTCTCTCACAGAGGTTGAGGGTGCTAACAAACTCTCCCCCCAGGGCATGGGAACTCCTTTGTGGGCAACACTAACTTCTGAAACTCTAGAAAGTCATTTAGCAAATAATCATTTCAGTGCATTCAAGGTGCCCTAACGACCTGAGAACACAGCTCTAACCTACCTCTAGCCTCCTAGAGGACTGCTCATAGAGAAGGAAATGGTAACAATGACCAAATATTAACATATCAAATACCCTTAGAGGGGAGGTCTTGAGTTACACTTCAGGAAAACTGAGGTTTTCCTTCAACTTTTTTTGTTGTTGCGGTGCTGGGGATTAGAACCCAGGGCCTTCTGCAGGCAAGGCAAGCACTCTACCAATGAGCCATATCCCCAGCCCACCTTTTTTTTGTACTTTTTAACTTTTCTAAGATTTTCTTAGTTGCCGATGGGCACAATACCTTTATTTATTTATGTGTTGCTGAGGATGAACCGCAGGGCCTCACACACGCGAGGCGAGTGCTCTGCTATGGACCTGCGACTGTAGCTGCCTTCCCCTGTTTTTAGGTAGTATTTTGGCATATTGTACATACATGGAGTATAACTTTCCATTCTTGTGGTTGTAGATGATTCCTTTAACTTTCCTTTCTAGCAATCAAAAATGGTGCCCATGCAGAAAGGAGAAACAGGATTTGATTTGTTCGTTTTGGGTGTTGGGGTTTGAACCCAGGACCTTGTACATGCTTAGCACACACTCAAGCACTGAGCTACATCTCTCTCTCTCCCACTTTATTTAATAAGATGGGGTCTTGCTGTACTGTTGAGGCTGGCTTCCAACACCCGGGCTCAAGGGATCCTCCAGCTTCAACCTCCCAAGTACCTAGGATGACAGGTTCCCATAACTGTGCCTATTGACAAATAAGTTTTTAAAAACATTTGATAAAATTTGTTCTTTTTTCTCATTCTTGGCTCTAGGGTTAACTAATTCTTTTTTTCACATTTGTATTCTGCCCCTACCTTGCCTAGGCTGGCCCACCATTTAGAAAGAAAGATTTCATAAGAGAAAATTACTTGTAATTTTTAAAGTCGTGGCCACACCCTAATACATAATCACTGCCTTGGGCAGACTGTGCCCCAGTGTTGTGAAGAGAACCTTTGTGTGGATGAGAGAACTTCACTCTGGGAACCCAGTTCTAGCTCAGCAGAGACTGCTTTAGTCTTTTTAATGCTTACCCCCCAAATATCTCCTTAGAGTAACAAGACCTTCTCCCATTTTTCCTTTTGGATGTACTTTTCCTTTTCCTTTGAAGTTAATGAGTCATCCATACCAAGGACTTCCATGTCGCTTTTGCTACCAGCATAACCTTCGCAGGAAACAGGTTACCCTTCACAGGTTTTTTGCATCTTCTCAAGATATGGCAATATCTAGAGGGCTCAAGACACTATCCTCCCCAATCCCCACAAGAACATCTGTACCAGGCTGGGGTCGTGGCTCAGTGGTAGAAAGCTTGCCTAGCATGTGTGAGGCACTGGGTTCGATCCTCAGCACCACATACAAGTAAACAAAATAAAGGTCCTTCAACAACTAAAAAAAAAAGAACATCTGTACCAAGTGTCTGCAGAAAAAAGCATCAATGTCAAGAAGGTTGTGCCCGATTTTAATGAATCTGATGAAAAGCCCTTCTATGCATCAGTGCCGAATTATTGAAATAATTCTCAGCTGTTTTGATTTTTACAATTGTACTTTTAATTATAGAATATTGTTAGGATAATACAGATGTCAATCAACATTAGGATAACTGTGACCAATACCATAAGGAAAAATGCTCACAGACTCACTTGTTCATTCACTCTCCACATCCACAGAAAACAGACGCAGGGTGTGTAGGTGCAGAAGCAGCCAGGGACGCGGGAGCAGAAGCCATGCAAAAACCATTAGCCCAGAGGGTCTGACGCAGGACTTCTACACCCAGTTCAGCACAGCAAAGGGGCTGCAACTGGCTGAAAGAGGAGACAGGGCCATTTGGCCCTCGCCCTTTAACTTCCCCACTGGAGCATACATGTATGGAGAGATGGGTGGGCACTCAGAAGCCTCTTCTTGAGCCCTTCACCTCTAAGAAGCCAAAGGCATGAACAGGTTGAAGTGAGGCAAGAAGAGCAGGGAAAGAGAAGAGTGTGAGATACAGTTAGGACACAGAGACACTGACTTCTATGCCCACTCGCAGGGTGACACTTGTCAGTATTCAGGAGAATGCTGAAATCATTAAGACCATCGGCAACATTATACAGGAGAAGACATATGTGAGTTTAGTTACCAAGAACATACAAGTCACCCAACAACTAAAATAGGAACACTCACAGACTGCTAGATTCTGTACAGAACAAAACCTATGCTGCCTCCCCACATTTAAGATCCAAGTGGCAAGATGAAGAAACCCCCTTGGAGCAGTGTTTCATTCTGTTTCACTTTTCATTTTGAGGTTGTGTCATTTTCAAACGATGTAATCCCACACAGCTGTGGGTCACAATAACTCACATAGTACAGTCACTGCCCAAGAGAGACCAATGGCTCCTTTAACACCAAGTCCCAGAGATTTGGCAAAAACATTTTTCTCAAATGTTACAACATTTACAAGAATGCATGGTAGAAACACTGGGGCCCCCTCAAAGCAAAAGGCATTCCTCATTCCAGCCCCACCTCCTGGGCGCTAGCTCCTTCCCATCCCCCCCCAGACTGGGAGAAAGATCAATATTTGGGTTATTTCTTGGGTTATTTTCTTGGGTTATTCCTACTTTGGCTGAGAGATGGAAAACAGACTTCTGGGCTTACATCAGGCCAACTCTTATTCTAACCATTTCTGTACGCAGGTTGGGGGGATGAAAACACATTCCTACCTAGGTTTATTAATTCCTTCTGACTAGGCCAAAGAGGTCTTCATTGCCATAGAAGATAATTCAGTCTGAGAAGAGGACAATCAACCTTTCTGTCCAGTCACTATCTCTTCAATTGATGGACACATACAAACAAGTGCTGAGCGCTACACAAAGGAACTTTACAGAACAGTGCACACATGAGCACTAGTATTTAAATTTTTTTCCGTAACAAAAGAAAAAAAAAGACATTTCTCACATTGGAGTTATGTCTGTAATTCTGTCACATGATCCACATCACCCAAGAACATGCTAATTCTTTGCAAATTCAGTTACCACTATTAGAAAAACCAAAGGAGTACACATTTCACTGTACAGACATGCCCTTAGCAAGCTAAGATAAACACTAGATGTGGCCCTATCAAACCCTAGAGTTAGCAGTGTGGGAAGAACTGATCTGAAAGGTTAGAGGGGGAAGAGTACAGAAATGACCTACATTCCTTAGGAAGGGACTCTGCCCTTCCTTCCCGGTAGCAGTCCATTCCACCTGCTCCTTTCACTCCACCACCACTTACCTTTCCTTGATATTTTCCCTACAATGTTCCCTACAATGATTTCCAAGGAAAATTCTTAAACCTGATTCATAGCAATTACAACAGTGGGCATCTCTTGCTAAAGTCCCCACCACCAATGATGGGTCCTTGGTCCTCAAACCCATGTCTCATTTTTCCTTTCACACTTGTATCTTCGGTTGTGTCACAAAGACACAAGCTTCAAACAAGTTAATCAGAAACAATGAGAAGGAGAAAAGGTACGGTCATGGCCTTCATCATGCAGAATCCTGCTCTCAGGAAGAAGGAAAGATGCAGATGTGGGAGCAACTAAGGGAAAGCCTCTGGAGGGGAGGATGTGTGTGCCCTCTGCTCTGGTGTGTGAACAGGGGTGGCAATTCAGGCCAAGTCTGGTTGCCTTCTCCAAAGCCACCCTGGCCACCCTATTAGTGTCCACATTTCCCCTAGCAGAGATTTTGGGCCCTGGATGGGAGAAGCAACCTTTAAAGATTTACTCCAATCCCGGGTCTGAGCATTCACCAGCTTTTGTTCCTGATCTTCAGAGTTCCAGCTACTTGCAGGACTGAATGTGATGAAGTAATCCATTCATATCGAGTGAATAAAAACTGAGTGACTGAAAGTCTCTCTTCTGGAGGAGGGGATAAAGTTCCCGGAGCTGTGGGTGTGAATTCCAGAGGGGCAGTCTTCTTGGATGTTCTAATTGCAACCCACAACCGGGAAAGTCAGCAGGGTAAAAGCAGCTCGGCCTAAGCGAGCTCACAGACGTCAACTAAAACTGCACCTTCAACTAATCACTGCTCAGTCACGACTGCAGGACTCAGTCGGTATGCACTCTCTTGTGTTTAATAAGCGCTGAACTCCGGCTGAAACTCTTCTCGCACTCGGTGCATTCGTACGGCTTCTCTCCCGTGTGGACCCTCTGGTGCGTGATGAGGTTGGAGCTCTGGGTGAACCCCTTGCCGCACTGCACGCACTCGTACGGCTTCTCTCCCGTGTGCGTCCGCTGGTGTTTAATGAGATCCGACCTCTCGCCGAAGCTCCGCCAGCACTCGTTGCACTCGTAGGGCTTCTCCCCGGTGTGGATCTTCTGGTGCGTGATGAGATGGGAGCTGCGGCTGAAGCTCTTCCCGCAGGCGTTGCACTCGTAGGGCTTCTCCCCGGTGTGCGTCCGCTGGTGCTGCACCAAGTGGGAGATGCGGCTGAAGTTCTCCCCGCACTCGTTGCAGTGGTATGGCTTCTCCCCAGTGTGCGCCCGCCGGTGCCGCACCAGGTCGGAGTTCTGGCTGAAATTCTTCCCGCACTCGTCGCACTTGTATGGCCTCTCGCCCGTGTGCACGCGGTAGTGTTTGATGAGATCCGACCTCTCGCTGAAGCCCCGGCCACACTCGTTGCACTCGTAGGGCTTCTCGCCCGTGTGCGTCCGCTGGTGCTGCGCCAGGTGCGAGCTGCGGCTGAAGCTCTTGCCGCACTCCTCGCACTCGTACGGCTTCTCCCCGCTGTGCGTCCTCTGGTGCTGGATGAGGTGGGACAGGCGGCAGAAGCTCTTGCCGCACTCGGTGCACTTGTGCGGCTTCTCGCCCGTGTGGATGGTCTGATGCTGGATGAGGTGCGAGCTCCTTCCGAAGCTCTTGCCGCACTCGCTGCAGTCGTACGGCCGCTCCCCGGTGTGCGTGCGCTGGTGCTGGATGAGGTGCGAGCTCCGACTGAAGCCCTTGCCACACTCGTAGCACTTATAGGGTCTGTCTCCCGTGTGGGTTTTCTG
This sequence comes from Glaucomys volans, assembly GCA_020662805.1. Taxonomy (NCBI): domain Eukaryota; kingdom Metazoa; phylum Chordata; class Mammalia; order Rodentia; family Sciuridae; genus Glaucomys; species Glaucomys volans. The sequence continues at coordinate 172,092 of JAJEJO010052426.1, forward strand.
GTGGCGGTTGAGGTCCGAGATCTGACTGAAGGCCTTTCCGCAGTGGGAGCATATGTGATAGCGGATGCCCGCGTGGCCGTCTTTGTGCACCAGCAGGTCGGTGACTTGTTGCAGGGGATAGCTCACCCACTCTTCCGCGGTCAAATCCCCCCACTGTCTTTCCGACCTGTCCCCGCTGCCGAAGGCCTCTTCACCTTCAGGACTTTCCTCCGCGTTCCCAACGGGTCTTTCAGATGTGGTCCCAAATTCTACATCTTCGCTAATCTCTTGCTTTGGATTCACTTCGTTCTCGCTCCTGATCTCAAAATCTGTAATAAAGCGTAAATAATGAGGCGGGGAATGCGCTGTGCGTCAGGTACTACACTCAGTTCTTTACCTGCATTACTTCATTGTGGTGGCAGCCATCCTGAGAAATCCAAGATCCTGACAAGTGGAGTGACTTGCCCAAAGTCACAGAAGTAAATGGTAGAGCCAGGATCTCAGCTACAAAGCTCATGCTCTGGTTAGGGGTGGCTCAGGCCTGTAATCCCAGCCACTTCGCAGGCTGAGGCAGGAGGTCTCAAGTTCCAGGCCAGCTTCAGCAATATAGCAAGACCGGAAGCAATTTAGTAAGACCCCGCCTCAAAATAAAATAAAAATGTCTGGGGGTGTAGCTCAGTGGTAGAGTGCTTGCCTAGCATATGTAAAGCCCTGGGTTCAATCCCTGGTACCATAAAAAGAAAATTAAGAAGTTCAAAATGTCCTGTATTACTACAGCTAATGGTTCTTTATAAAACTGTGCATATTTCTGGTGTTTTGGAAGATTAAAAACAACTATTAACAGAACATATAAAAGACTAAATTAGAATTTCTAAAGGCCAAGAGCCTGGATATTTTTCGTATGTATATATTTTAACTTGTCAAGTTTTCATCATTACCATAATATAATATTTACTAAGAAGAATCTACTAGGTTGGTATGAAGAAAAATGAATTTTTAGTTATCTGTGTCAAATCTTAGAAAAAGTGACTGCCAAATGTCACTTGCTACTTTCCAGTGGACTTTTTAAATGAGAATAGATGTGGGAATGCTGGAGAAGGCAAAAAAGATGTCTGACTGAGAGCAGTCTTGTTTTGTGTGTGATGCTGGGAGTGGAACCCCGGGTCTCACTGAGCTGTTCCCCCAGCCCTGCATCAGAACATTCTTAGCACTGACTGATTATATTGCATGGATAGAATAGAGTTCTCAAATGAAAATCAAAAAACAACCACTGTCTGGAAGGAATTTTCTACAAACACTGCATTTTCCCAAATGGGTTTCCTTTTTTTTTTTCTTTTTTTTTTTTTTTTTTTTTTTTTTGGTACCAGGAATTGAACCCAGGATTGCTTTACCATGAGCCACACCCCCCAGCCCTTTTTTATATTTTATTTAAAGACAGGGTCTTGCTGAATTGCTTAGGGCCTCACCAAGTCACTGAGGCTGGCTTTGAACTCACGATCCTCCTGCCCCAGTCTCCCAAGCCACTGTGTGTCACCGCGCCCAGCTCTACTGGGTTTCTTACTATACTTTTCAGAAAGAGGTTAGTATACCTACTGCCAGGAGAAAAGGGCCCACAGATAAATTAGTCTGGTAAAAGCTGCATACACTATTCTCTCATTAGAAATCCACGATGTCTGATAGCATATGAAAGATTCTGAGGAGTCCTGAGATAAACAAGTCTTGCAAACATTATCTAACCCTCTCCTAAGCTTATCTGGAAGAGAAACCAGTTTTTTCTTTCTTTCTTGTTTTTTTTTTGTTGTTGTTGTTGTTGTTTGTTTGTTTGTTTGGTGCTTCTGTCCTTCTAATAAGCATCCCATGGGCTAGACCAATTTAAACTTTTAAAAATTCTCTTTCTTGTTTTTGTTGTATTGAGTGAAATATGTGGGTAAAAGACACGAGTAGGTAACATTACTTATGGTTGCTTTTCTACAGAAGGGATCAAAACAACTCGGGACTTCAGAGAAAGCCCAAGTTAAGAAGGAAACCGTCAACTTGTCTTTTGTGCTGAGAAAAGCCATGTGATAAAGCTTTTAAAAACTGGATTCAGGGCCCGGCGTGGTGGCGCATGCCTGTAATCCAAGCGACTCCAGGAGGCTGAGGCAGGAGGATCACAAGTTCAAAGTCAGCCTTAGCAATTTAGCGAGGCCCTAAGCAACTCAGTGAGACCCTGTCTCGAAATAAAAAATACAAAAAAGGGCTGGGGATGTGGCTCAGTGGTGGAGTGCCTCTGGGTTCAATCCCCGGTTCAAAAAAACAAAAACAAAAACAAAAACAAAACTGGATTCAGGGCTGGAACATAGCTCACTTGGTAGAGCGCCTGCCTCACAAGCACAAGCCCCGGGGTTCAATCCCCAGCACCGCCCCCCCAAATTGGATTCATTCTTAATGAATGGCAGATGACCTGGTGAACCATACATACACACATAACCTCTGTCAAGTCCTAACAGGAGAGAAAGTGAGGCGAAAGACTGTTCAGTTCTAGGATAAATTACTTATTGTCGTTACACCCAGACCAAGGAGGCATACCATGAAAAAAATGGGGGGGGGGGAGCTACAGCTCAGTGGTAGAAGCACTGGCCTAGCATGTGAGATGCCCTGGGTTCCATCCCTAGCGCTGCCAAAGAAAAGAAGCAGCCAAACACAATGAAACTGCCTCCACTAAGAGAATGTGTATTCCACTATTTCAGGATTCTTCTGGAACATTTCACATACTCACTCCGAAACATCTCTAGACAAGAACTTATTCAGACAAAGAACCTGAGGCAAGGCTGGGGCTCTGAAGCCAAAACAAACACAAATGGGTGCTTCTGCCCTCCCATGACCCTAGCTTAGAATCCCTCATCTTCTAGTGCCCCAGAGTAAAAGCACCATTTACAGGGGCATTTATATCCTGGCAAGCACCATTATGCCAGACCTGTTTGGTCAGGGATCTGTACAAACAGGCTGGAGAATGGCAAATGACTCAGGGCACAAGAAAACTGAATGTTTCCAAAATTCAGAAACTCAATGTTTCTAAAATGCAGAAACTTTTTTTCTTTGAGACAATATGATCTGGATGTTTCCAGATTTGAAGATTTGCCTAAGCACTCAACTCAAGATCCAATTAAGTGACTTAAAAATCAAACAACTAGGCTCTGTCGGAAACGCTAAGCCATTTTGACATGAGTTTCAAAAACACTGGTTGAAGAAAGGGAGAATCCTTACTTACCTAATGAGACAACATTTCCATAATTCTCCTGCATAACATCCCTGTAAAGGTCCCTTTGTGTAGGATCCAGAGGTCTCCATTCTTCCCGGGTGAGGTACATGGCCATATCTTCAAATGTCACAGGTGCCTGAAATCACACAATGCTTCCTCACTACTTGGTATCAAGGAGGTTAGTACCAGTTTTCTTCTTGACACTAGAGACATGGTTGGAAATGTTGAGGAGGCAAAAGGCATTAAGTCTGCTCTGTAAAGTCGGAAGAAGAAATCAACAAGCAAGAAAACAGATGTGGTAACAAGACAAAAACGATCTGCTCTGGTTCCATAGCTAGATACTCCTGCCCTACTGGGGGGACCCTATCCTCTAGCCTTGATTTTTTGAGAACACAGACAGTAATTTCATCACTCCATAGCTTTACATACAATGTTCCTCTTTTCTTGAAATATCTTTCTCAGGCTAGTGAAATACTGCCATTCATTACGGTTCTCTTCGATACCCCCCTCCTTCTGCTCCGCTCCGCCCTCGGATGCTCCAGATAGAATTAATCACTCCCACTTCTGTTTCCACACCACAGCACTTTGTTGCTACGGCAAATACAGCACTTATCACGTTGTATCACGGTTAACCGGATGCGTCTTTCTCCCAACAGACTGTGGGCAGGCGGGGTAGCTCCCGTCCTGTCCATCTTTAATCTTCCCAGTATTAAAGGCATACAGCTGGTATTCAAGACATGCTTGTTCGCGGCTGCATTAGCCCAGTCGCAAGGCCCCTGGAAGTCGAATCCGAAGCGAACGAATTACTAACCCCAGGGAATTCCCCACAGGGATCTGCAGGGCGGAGAAATGCCGGACGAGGTGGCTAAGCAGACGCAAGGTCCGAGAAACCACTCCCGGCTTACCTGAGACCCTGCCATGAGCAGGGTGGCTGCCATCTCGGGCACAAGGGTTGGCCTCCCGGGAGAGAGAGCAGGAAAAGCAGCTAGCGGACAGCGCTGAAGGAGGCGAAAAGCAAGGCGTGAGGCACGGCAAACAGGCCCTGCCCACTCCCCAGGGCTGGACTTAGTTCTGGCCGCAAGGCGGACAGGGAGGGCCCTGGACCAGGGCCGGGTCACTCTCCTCCCTGACCCCGGAGCATGACCCGCCCTCTGTGTCTCCGCCACCACCCGTGGAAGCAATGCCAGGATCCACTAGGACAGCCCCAGGGTGGTCCCTCCCTGGCTGGGGGTCAAGCCGATGCTGTCTCAGGGAGGAGGCTCCTCAGCCCAGCCCACGGAACGCCTCTGCTCTTCCATCTCGAGGCTGGGTCCTTTCCGGCAGCTGCCTCAGCCAATCAGTGAGCGAAACTTGCAAGATACTCTGCCAATCAGATGCCAAACACTTGGCCCGCCTCCTGCAGCGTGTCCCAGTACCTCTATCACGCCTGCGCATGCCCGGTCGCCTGCCGGGACTTGCAGTTCCACTCCGGCGTACAAAGGCCAGTCAGAGGCCAAGAGCCGAGGAGGGAAAGGAACAAAAGGGCGAAGAAGGCAGCGCGTCCTCCTAGCCAGGGTGGAATATTTCCCGCTTTCATCTCTTGGAGACCACAGCCCGTTTAAGCTAGGGATGTTGCCTTGCTTTCCTTCACGTCCCTAGAAACTTCTCTTGAGTCACATCCTATTATCGGCGAAGTCGGACTTAATTGAGGTGCGGGCCTGTGCTCAGTTCCGTAGGGATTATCCCTCTTTTGACAGCGCGGGCCAGAGTGAAAAACAGTAGCCGCCCACTCCCCCGGGGAGGCCGCGCTGGAACTTTGAGCCCCGCCTACGCACTACGCCCCAGCAGCGGCGCTCGCACCCTGCACGCATGCAGACTACATCTCCCAGCAGCGCCTGCGGCACTCGCACCCGACGCGCACGCAGACTACAACTCCCAGCAGCGCATGCGGCACTCGCACCCTGCGCACACGCAGACTACAACTCCCAGTCGGCTCTGTGCCGCTCTTCCTGCCCGAGAGTGCGGTCCGCGGCGGAGCCTGGGGTGTGCGGGCTCCGTCGCTGTTAACCCTGTAGGGGCATCCAACCGCGTCCTTCTAAAGAGGGCGCCCGTTGAGAGGCGAGAAGCTAAAACCCTGAAGGAAATCAGAAGCGGGGATGAGGACAGGGCGTGTGAGGAGGAGATAGCCAGGCCCCCGGGCCAGGGCGGGCGGTCCTTATGATCCTGGAGGGCTTGTCTGCTGAAAGGGTTTCTGGAGGCCTCGCTCGCCGAGGGGACCCTGGGCCTCCGAGAGCCTGAGCCCGGCGGGTCCTCAGGATGCTGGCAGTCACTGTGAAGGTAGGAAACTGAAAAGCCGAATTGGGGACGAACAGACTTACCTCCTGGCCTGCCAAAGATCCACTCGATCGCCGGCTTCAAGATCCGAGAGGCCTCCAACCGATCCCAAAGCCGCAGAGTTCTCCTAGCTTTCTGATGTGCGGAAAGAGTCCGGCGGTCACTGGCAGATTCCGGACATCTCAGACCCACGGGTCGACCTCGAATCCGTAGACTTGCAGGCAAATCCCAGAAATCCTTGGCTGATACCGAAGACCTCAGTGAAACCACAGGCTCGTAGGCAGATCTCCGAGGCCACAACCACTGGCCAAGAAACACCACCCGCAGCTAAGCTGCGTTCAGCTGGAGTTCCTCCGAACGGAAGGACTTGCAGCCTTCCCTTTCCCCAGCCAGGATGAGGGAATTAGACAATGGAAGTCGAGCCCTAGGCAAAGCAGGCATTCTGCATGGGGAAGAGCTCCAAGCTCTCTGTAGCCTTGGAGAGGGAAGTGATGGAAAAAGAATATAGCAGCTTATTAGGGACTCCCACCCTCTTCAAGTTATAAATATCCCCAGAACCTTGGCTACGTGCCCGGAAGCCTGTTGTCTCTGACTGTACAGGAGACTTCTCTGCCTGGGCTGGGAAAGGGGCTTTTCTTTTGTTTTGCAGATACATCCACCCACTGAGGGACTTGAATTTTTTTTTTTTTTTTCTTAACATGACTCCAGGCCATGCATTTATTACTGAGTGTCCTGTTCCCGGTGCCCAGTTATTTATGGTTAAATTACTCAAGTGTCTAAAAAGAACTATTAGGACCCTACCCAGGCATAATGCAGCATCTCCCACTCCTACTCCTCTTCCCACCCCCAGTTGTGGGGCTAGGGATTGTTTAAATGCCACAGAATTGTACCATTCTGCCCCATCTAAAATTTTAGATCTGGACACCAAAGGAGTTGGAATCCTGGAGGGTTTCCCAGAAGGCAGCATCCCTAGAGTGTGGGCATCAAGGTCAGACAGATCTGGGTTGGAGTCTAGGCTGCATATCAGAAAGTCATTCACTCTGTCCTGACTTATTTCCTTTTCTGTAAAATGGGAATAGTTGTGAGGACTGAGATGACTTAGAGCACACCACACAGAGCACTCAGGTGATAGTGAGTGCTATCACTCAGGTTATTCATTCAACCTTTGGTGGCAGGGGAAACTTCCAGAAAGACCCATGAGTGTATTCATTGGCCTTGAAAATATGGAAAAATTAAGAGTGGCTCAGTGGTTACGAGCATCTGGTCTTACCCCCCATTGTGTTCCTGCTGGAAATTCAGACTAAAGTTGGACCAGTGGCGGGTTCAAGCCCATGCTGTGTGAACCTACTAGAGCAGAGGTTCTCGAGGCTGCCAACTGTCACAGACCTAGCAAGCCGGGGCCTCCCACTCAGGGAAACCTCTCCTCTAGGTCAGGGGTCAAGAACCAGACTCAAGCGGGAGCGGTGCAGGCTTTGGCTGAGTAATTGCAGGTTTCTAACTGGGCCTAAGGTGAGCAGAGGGCCTGAGTTCCTCACCCAGCAGGGCTCCCTTTTCATCCATTCTCTGGCAGATTGCTTTGTAAACTTTCTTAGCCGCACCCCCACCCCCACCCTCCCTTTGCTCCAGTGCTTTAAGTCCTTCTTTGTCCTCTTGCTGTTTCTTTTATTCCTCGGGACTGCCTGGGGGCAGGATGACTCCAGCCCAGCTTGGCTGCTCGCCTTCTTCTGAGTAAGAGCTTTTTTCTGTCTTCACCTGGGACCCTACAGAGGGTGGAGGAGAAAGGCTGCCAGCGGATGGAAAGCATGACTGCATCAGGAGCCCCTAGCGGGGCGTGGGGAAGAGGGGGAGGGAGGAAAGACAGGGGTCTTCCTGTGGCAGCCTTCAGCTGGAATCTGAGGGATGGGGTCACTGGAGGAGGAGGTGGCTTCCTGCCCCATTGTTCAGGACTTCAGTGTTTCTCAGGAATACTTACTGTATGTGGGGCTTCCAGTAACCGCTTGGAAAGCCATGTCTGTTCCCATCACTCAGCAGAGGATGGACACCTACTGTGTGCAGAGGCTGCAGTACTGCTTATCACTGGGAAAGGGACCAGGAGAGCCATCTGGCCTGAATCTTCAGTGTCGGCTTTTGACATTATCTCCAAATGAGGTTTTGCATTATGTTGGACACACTGTTTTTTGATCAAAGACCCACCGCGTATGTCCTTAAACTTGTGCCTTCCTACTAGACCGCCGTGTCTGTGGTGCACTGGGAATTATAACATATTAATAAATCTTTGTTATCTTATGGGCAGCACAATGGTGTTATAATTTTTTGGTATCAGAAGTATTGTTAAATATTTAAAACCATGCTTCAATGTTTGTATTTCTGTTTGTCAAATAGAGAACATCAAAAAATAGAAGTGACCTGAGCGTCTCTTGATTCCACAAGGAGTCAGGTCATGGGGGACACACTGACTTGCAAACAGTTCCTGTATTCCAAGTGCTGTCACAAAGGGTGAGCTAGTCTGTACCCAGACAGGGGCAGACTCCTAGCAGGGGGCGGGAGGGGGCTTCCCAGAGGGGGTGACATCTGAGCTGGTTTTGCAAAGACTGTAGCAGTTTCTGGGAGGTGGAGAGGGTGGGAGGGCAAGCATTCCAGGCTTCAAGAACAGCATGTGCAAAGGCCCGGAGGCGTGAAAGGACAGACAGAGTTCCAGAATGGTCAGGATAGGTTATGGCTAGAGGGAATAGTGTGCGGGTAGAGTAGCAGGGGAAGAAAGCAGAGCAGGGACAGTGTCTTATGTCCCCTTGCCTGCCTGTCTCTGCCCTTGGCTATGGATCAGCAAAGCTGGTGATAAGCCACAGATGCGGGTTGCCTGGGTGGGAAGAACAGATGACTCTGGAAGGAAGGCGGACTACAGAGGACCGGGAGGTTTCCTGACATCAGGCATTTCTGTTGGTTTTCCCTGTGAGAATATTTTCAAAAAGTGTAACCTGCTGCCTGTAACCCCAGGAAGGCTGAGGTAGGAGGATCACAAATTCAAGGCCAGTCTCAGCAATTTAACAAGATCCTTGGCAACTTAATAAGACTTTGTCCAAAAAAAAAAAAAAAATGGCTGGGGTGAGCTCATTGGTAAAGTGCCCCTGGGTTCACTTCCCAGTACAAAATATAAACAAACAAACAGTAGACAATTGCATTAAAAATGTACAACCAGCTAATGTGGGATCGTCCAGCCTATTTAAAGACATCAAATGGCCCCATAGTATTCAGTCCTTCTCCTACCAGACACCCAACTGGGAAACTGGACCCCACCCCTCAACCACGACTGCAGAGCTGCCCTGGGGAGTAGATGTGAGGATGGCAGAGTGGCCATCATTGCTGGGGAGGTAAAACGTCATGAAGGCTGGCTGAAGTGATGCCATATCTCACACGGGCTCAAGAGCACAACAGGGGGCCTGGGTTCAAATCCAGACTTTGTCTCCTTGGAACAAAGCACTCTCTGAACCTTGGGTCCCTCAGCCTATGAAGAGTGTAACAATACACATTTGTGGAGACAAAGTACAGCAGCAGCTGCTCCAGGTGGGGGGAAAGGGGAAATGAGGAGCTGCTTCATGGTTTGTTTTGGAAGAAGAGGAAAATTTGGGGAGATTAGTTGAACAACAATGTGGTTGTAGCTTATCAAACTGTAAAATGGTTAAAAACGGTTTGTTTGTTAGTGATGAGATCTTGGTATGCTGGTCTTGGACTCCTGGGCTCAGGTGATCCTCCCACCTCAGCCTCCTGAGTAGCTGGGATGTATAATAAAAAAAAAAAAAAAGAAAAGAAAAAGAAAAAGAGTCTAATACTAGTGCTGGTTCATGGAGTCAGAGATTAGGTGAGACAATGTGACGGGTCCCCTACATGCCTCGTAATAATAGTAGCTAACGTCCACTGATTGCTCCTTGTGTGGGGCAGGATTCTCAACGCCTTCCTTGCGTTAACTTAATGAATCCTCAAAACCACCCCTGGAGCCAGCAGTGGTTATCATCACAGTTTTATAGATGAAAATTGCGAGCCTGGATAAGCCGAGTACTGTGCCCAAGACACCCGGCTAGTCAATACTCTGTAGATACTATTGACACTGTCAGACCAAGAAATATTAAAAGAGCCTCATCATGATGGTAGATGCAGTGAGAGAATGAGCTAGAATCTTGGTAGATTCAGAGGTGAAAAGTTCACTGAGCTGTGCAAGGCCGGGGCACCATTCACGCTGCCAGGGGATCAAAGGCTTCATACAAGATGCACATCTGAGATGAGCCTTGAGGAATGGGTACCATTGGGACCAGGATGAGAAAGAAGCAGAGCAGATGGTGGTGGGTGGGAAGGCCCACTGGGTATTCAAGAACAGAGCAGGCTCGTGGGTGAACGCGTGACCCACGTAACTCCACATCATGTACAACCAGAAGAGAGGGCAGTTGTACTCCATGTATGTATTATATGTCCAAATACATTCTCCTGTCGTGTATAAAGGACAGCAACAAAAGAACAGAGCAAGTATCTCCCATGGGCTGTAGCACCAGGGGCAACAGAGGTAGAAGATAAGTCACCAAAGACAGGCAGAGGATGAGGGTCCACCAAGGCAGTCAAAGAAATACAAGTTTCCAGGTCCCTAAAAAAAAAAAAAAAAAAATACACCAACCAACCAACGAAAAAAAACCAAAAAACAAAAACCAGAGGGCAGAAGGAGGGGAATTTTGCAAATCAAAACAAGAAGTCTGAATTTGATCGGCTCACTGATGGCGACATGCTGAAGATGCCTGGGAGAAGGCTCACAGCCCCCAGGGTAGATGCAGATGGGACAAGGAGCATGCCAACTGGGAGCCCAATAGGGAGGCTTCACACCAGTCCTAGAAGAGAGAAAAGCTGAAAGGCCACGTCCCTGGTGCTGGCAGTGGCGGGAAGGGTAGCAAGCAGTGAGACTGATAAAGTGAAGAGGGCAGGGAAAGGACACAGGTGGTTCCAAGGACTGAACTGGTTGACAGAAGAGAGAGCAGAGGGGCCTGGGAAGGAGAAGATGTGAGTGCCCGGGGAGGGTCCGCTTGGGAGGAGAATCCTAACAGGCACGTGGTGTCATAGGAAAACGGGGACCAGAGACTACTTGATAGTGGGTTGAAATTACTGAAGAAGGCCTCTGTACAGTATTCCAGGTTCCCGCAACCTTCTGAAAATATCTTTTAAATTGAGTAAAGGGATCTTGCATGGGCGTTTTTGTTCTCGGCTTCTTTTGGCTAGAATGTCCCTGTAAGGCCTTCTGTCCACCATCCCAAGCATGCCACCTATTTCCCCTCCTCTAACCTATCCTTTTCCTCCAACACGGGAACAATGCCCCTTCCTGTTGAAGCCTTCCTGGTGCAGAAGTGAGTGCTGACCTGCTAGGCTCACACCTCTTTGAGATGGAGAAGATGGGGTTAACCTGTCTTCCAGCCAAGAGCCTGCAGTCTCTGGCTGGAGGAGCACAGCATGCCCTGAGGAACTGGGGGCGGACAGTGTGGCTGCAGCGTCAAGTGCAGGGGGTGAGGCAGAAGC